>OU015490.1:209313477-209320977 GCA_907164885.2 Dolomedes plantarius | reverse complement strand
TTAATTATTAGATAATATCCGTTTTAATATGTATAAATACAGATAAAAAGTATTATAGAAAAGCATCAACCCCAACCATCCCATTAATTTTTTTTAAAAATTATATTACAATTACATATAAGGTAGTAATATTGTATAGTAAAATATATATTTATAATCGTTATGTTATTCATATATATTTATAATCATTATGTTATTCATTGTAACTATACGATGATAAGCAATTTCTGCCCAAATATTAAAAAAAAAAATTATCAATGCATCAAGCACAACCGCCACATTAATTAAATCGAACTTTTGTGCAAAGACAATTTATGTTTCCGAAATCTTGTTCATATTTGTGAAATTAAAAAGGAAAATAGGACAAAAATAATAAAACATAAACCTAATGAACCACTTTTTCTAATTTTTTGCTCCTATTCATAGTCAAATTGTAATCTTTAACTAGCCGCTGCGCGACCAGCATGGTCGCTTTTAGTTTTATATTTTCTTTTGCAAAGCAACTCAACTGAATGTAACATACGTAAGGATGTTACCATTACCCGTCATCATAAATATACGTTGTTAAGGGGTATTCTCTATAAGGCTGATTCTAAAACATCGTGATTAAAAAAATGGGAATTTCCATTACTTTCGAACAGAGTTAAAGATAAGACTGAGAAACCCAGCACCAATGATTTTAAAATTACATCCCTCTCTGTATGTACTATTTTTCAACATTAAGATATCTACATTTTATCATTACGTGAAATAAGAAACTGTTGGGGAAAATTTTTTTCACTTAAAAAAATGGAGTAAAAATTCAGCAAGTACTAAAATATAGTGTGGATTCATCACTCTCTGTGTGTATTATTGTTCACAATTCAGATATCTACACTTATTCATATCAAATAATAAATTGTTGGGAAAATTTCTTCACGTATAAAATTGAGTAACAATTCAGCAAGCACTGAAAAAAAGTGTGCAAATTTAAGTATTACTGGCTCTCGGTTGCTATGCCGGCGACAGTTAAGCCTAACCTAGAGATCATTTATGCTCTCTTTTACTCCTCTCTCAATGAATTATTTCTTTTTCGCTTTCTTTCTTGAGACTGTTTACAATTTTCATTTGATAGTACATCTCGCTTTCGAGCATTACTGATTTCAGTGCATAAATCCATGTTGACACGCGTTTGCAAATTGCGGATGGCCGCTAATGTTTACATTTGGTAGTTTCAGCCGTTGCCATTCGGAGTATAGAAATATCGTCGATTTTTGTGCCGCATACCTACACGTTATATATATATATATATAGATTGTTTTATGTGCAATTAATAGTATTATAATTATGTTGCATGCTGTTTATTATAGAGAAAAATGTGAATGAGTCGATGAAGAAAATAATTCTTTTAAGAGGGGTTGATGTAGGAAAAAGGTTGGTGTTATGAAAACATCGACTTAAAACTAGCTGGAACTGGTTTGCACCCAACTTCTCTCCTGCTCGTCCGATTCAAAGCGGTGGCGCGTCAATGAATGCGCGAGCACTGACATTCCCCGACTACAAAGTTTAAAAAAACGATGGCAACAGAAAAGGAGCTGTGATCTCTGAATTTCCGGCTCAAGAACTCTATGTGGAGTCAGTCTTCGTGAATTCTTCGGCTAGAGAGCCCATCCATCTACTTGTAGAGAAGTGGTTCTGAACCACGTGGCTGCACGTGTCGCATAAAAAATATAATCAATCTTCGAAATACTGATAAAGAAATAAATCGATCTTCTAAAAGCTAATTTCCATCCCACGTGTTAAAAAGTTTTTACAAGTACGCATATAGTACAGAATTAACGCAGATTTTAATGAATTCAAGAAATCCTAATGTTTCCCGATCCTTTGAGGAAAGATTTGATGCCCATGTTTAATTCATTATGTGCTCTCTTAGTTTATGTATTAAATAAAGTGTCATTTATCAGAAAGTGTGGTAAGTGAATTCTTATTTCATTCTTTTTTTTTAACGCAATGTACTTATCTTCTAGAATCACGGCCACAACAATAATTATTAACAGTTAGGAACTCCTGCTTTAGAGCTTTGAACCACTTTTCTGTTAAAGCGTATTAATGTGTTGAGTGATAATTTTTGGTGTCAACAGCACGTTAAATTATTAAAATGCTAATGGAATGAGATAAATGAACATACCTGAAAAAATTCATGGGAGCAAATGTCTACGAATTGCTAATTAACAATAAAAAGGCACACCATTTAAAAATCTTAAGTTATTAGGGCATGGCAAGATCCTAAAAGTCTTGACAGGCTTACAATGTCCAGGGGAGTACTCTTAACTTGTCATTAAAATCAGAGTTAATTCCTGTTCCATCTATAAAATAATAATTTATAAGGTTTTTAATATTTACCTTCCTTTTCTTTATCATCCCCTACCCATTTCGATAGGAGCTAGAGTGAAAATTGTTTTTTTTAAATCCCCTAGATTGAATTTCCTTGCCTTCAAATACTGAATTCTGCATCTAATATAATAAAGAACATTATTTCTATCAGTGAACATGCGGGAAGTATATATCGAAAATAAAATCTTTCTAGAGTAAGATTGTTTTCCTAATAGACAAAATTGCTGTTAATGGTGAAATGAGTGGTGCATTTTTCAGTTGGCATTGTTCACAAAAGCAAATTTTGTAATATAATTAAAATATTATAAATGAAAGAAATTTTGCCTTCTTCATCGAAACCGTAGTACATTGGAACTTAATATAGCCGAAGAAAAGGGGGACGAGAAAATTTCGAATTATCGCGGATTTAGATACACCGAAGTTCGATTTAATAATAACGAATGAAAAATCTTCGATTTAAAAAGGATTTCGATTATATCGAGGTTCCAAAACATATTAGGTTTCCAAAACGCAATCGATATTCAAGTTATGATTAAATTTATCATGAACCAGAAATTATTTAAGTTTTCTGTAGGACTGGAAAATTCGAAAGATTCCATAGATGAAGATTGGATTATGAAAAATAAAAAAAATGTTATAAAAAAATGATTCAAAATATTCTATTATAAAAGTAACACGCTTGTAAATAACAAAGTATTGTTTCCAATTCTTAAAACAAAACTGCTGGTTTCATTAGAAGTAGATCAGGGGATTGCCGGCAGTGTAATCGATAGCAGGAAAATGACGCCTAGAGAATGTTACTATATCAGAACAGCTGAAGTGTGTACTTTTGAATTGCCAGATCTAAATGCAAAAAGTTTTGAACCCATGGCGTAAAGAAAAATACAGAGAATACAATGAAAAATATTAGAATGAGAGATAAATAATACTAATAACCTTCTAAGCTTCCTGGACACGAGTGAACAAACAACTATTGCAGACCTAGAATTTAGAAGCATCAATTTCGAAGACGCTTTCAACACAATGCACTTCAAGAACTGAAGTGGTAATTCAAAAGACAAGCGAAAGACAAGCCTGAAAGGAATTAAATCAAATTTGGAAACAGTCGGGTCTAATCGTTTTATTAGAGAGATAAGAAGTACGTCCATCACCTTTCAACCTTACGCGCGAGACGCTAGGTACATTTTCCTGTTATTTTAAAGGGTCAGCAAATTCTGGGGCTCGCGATGTGAACCCACGTCTTTCTCCAGGCATACACGTGTAGGGATGCAACGCATGCTTTTTATGGGAAGTCCTGTTGCTAAGGGTTCTTAAGCGATAAAGTATGATTACTGGGGATTGGATTTAGGAAAAGGAATATGAATGTTAGAATGGAGGGCATAAAATTTAATTTATTATATATATATATATATATATATATATATATATATATATATATATATATATATATATATATATATATATATATATATATATATATATATATATATATATATCTGTGTGTGTGTGTGTGTGCATACTAAAAAAATCTTTAGGATGAAAACCTAACTTTACAATACCCATAGTGATACTTTTATGTATCTTGTCAAGCTGGACAATGCATTTCACAGTCCAGTGCCGTTTGAAGTTTACCCACATAAAGAAAATGAGAAAATGGTTTCGGAATCGCCTCCTCAGTATAATCGCAAACCTATAAAAATTGAACGACCTGAGAAAAATGCTATCGGACGGTGTTTCCAAACAATGTTTTTATGGGGTCAGAAGTAGTTATCACGTCCATTTATAAAAGAAGTTTCCAGGGTGGTGTGAGAAGTTTCTAAACAGTTCTTAGTGATTCTAGAAGTTTTTATAGCCGTCTTAGAACTTTTAATATTCCTCTAAGGGAGCTCACGGTAGTAAAGAAGGGAGTTCGGGTAGTTAGATGAAACCTTGATTAATCTGGTCATTCTGGTGTACCTGAACACATAGCAGAAATGATACTCAACAATAGGTATTATATATGTATATATATATATATATATATATATATATATATATATATATATATATATATATATATATATATATATATATATATATATATATATATATATATATATGTGTGTGTGTGTGTGTGTGTGTGTGTGTGTGTGTGTCGGTGTCGGTGTCGATGTCGGATTTTGCTTCACGCCCATAATTTAAACCATTGTAATCCGAAATAGTTGAACATACCACCACATAAAACAGCAGTCGACTCCCAAAAATTCTCCATCTTCCTCTATCAGCAGTCAGATGTGGTCCGATGGCAACAACTTCACAACAAATATCTCTAAAATATCTTTATTAAGTATCATAGTAGGCTTAGTTCCATTAATAAGTTTATTTCGTTCCGTTCCTATTCAAAATGCGTGGCTGCAGAGCAGCACGACCGTCTCAGTTACTCAACCCATTGTCTCTGAAGATTTCAACCCTTTACGTTCAGCTTTTAAGTTACTACGCATCTCCCACGATCAGATTACGTCAGTATGACGATTGCACCAAAAGTGAGGCTGGGATGGGGACTGGCTGTCAGTCAGATCCAACCCTGCAAGCTATTTTCTCTTCGGTGTTTATTACGATTTTTGCGATGTCGCAATCCTTTGTTGATAAATGTTATTTATTCTTTAACAAAGACCACATTTAAAGTTTACGCGATCGACCCCCCTCCATATTTTATAGCCTCACACACACACACACGCACACGCGCACACACACACACACACACACACACACATACATACATACATATATATATATATATATATATATATACAGGTGAGCGCAAATGTTCGTAGAAACTTTAAAATTTTTATAAAAAGGAAGAAATTATGATAAAGAAGTGCGGTTTGCAAGAGAAAGGGCTCACAATGAAGTTGGATTTTTTTTAGCATCAACAAAAAGAAAGTCACCGTTAGATGGCGCTAACGTACAAGAGATTCAAGAGAATTATGCAAATCAATCTTTCAATAAAACCCTGATAGACAATGATTTCTCATTCGCTTTCGGAATGTTAACATTACATGATCGACCGTTGTTGGCCAAGCTGCTATGAGTCTAATTATTTGTGTCGTACAATGTTCTGGAGGTCATGTTGAACAATTGTTATAGCAAGAATAAATGAATGGAACGTACTTTTGTCCTGTTCATTGTGTTTCGGGTCGCCAGCGCCTTCTACCGGCAACTTTTTTAACAAAATTCTATTTTGTTTATATATATATATATATATATATATATATATATATATATATATATATATATATATATATATATATATATATATATATATATATATATATATATATATATATATATATATATATATATATATATATATATATATATATATATATATATATATATATAATGCATGTTCGGTTTAGAACTATTTATATCTTGAGAGTAGCTGTGGCTGCACTGGTCAAAATAAAAGGAAACTTAAATGTCGACTCAACAAGCATAAGTCCTGTGATAAAAATATAATTCTCTAAATCGTCTCGGGCATCCTGCTTATGAATTTTAGGGCATATTTGTATTCTCTTTCTGAGGATCTTGCCCTATGCCCTAACAGGTTGATTATGAGCTGCATTATTTTTAAAACATCTTCGTAAATAATGCCGTTAATTTTTACATAAAAATTGTTTGGTACCCCTTGTCAAAGAAGCTTGGAGAAGAATATTAGAATGAATATTTATTTCTTGTTCTAATATTTTTTTCATTTTTTCCTGTTTTTTGTTTTAAACTCCTTGGTTTCAAAATTTTTTGACACTAGTTTTGGCAATTCAACGGAGCAGACTTTTGCTGTTCTCAAATGACAACAATCCCTGGGTGTCTTTTGAATGTAGTCAATCTCCTGGTCTGCTCCTGATGAAGAAGTTTTGTTTAACTGGAATTTGAATCAAACCATTTGTTTTTAATTTTTACAGAGCGTGGTTTTTGTATTGTTAATTAACATTAAATAGACATTAACACCTACGACATTTTTCAGAAAATTTATTTATCTCAATCGACTAACATTTTAGAAATTTAAGCGTATGTTAAAAAAAAAAAGTTTATCTAACATAACAAAGCATTAGCTTTAATAGAATAATGTTTGAATACTCCAAATCAGTGTCAAGGAATTTTATATGAATGCAAAAACCTGCTTTAGGGTAAATAAAGAACTAATCTTTTCATGTCATGAATTCGAAAAATAAAAGTCTATTTTGGGAAACGTACATGGTATTTCGAAGCAAGGTTTTCTGGAATTTAAAGATTAATTTCTTTTATATATCTCAAGCGAAATATAAAAATCAACGAAAAGATGTTTGAAAAAATATTGAGTTATATGTTTGCAAGCCTTTAGGGAAATGTTTTTGTTGTAATTCTTCTTACTGTATTCTCATCATATATATATATATATATATATATATA
This sequence comes from Dolomedes plantarius, assembly GCA_907164885.2. Taxonomy (NCBI): domain Eukaryota; kingdom Metazoa; phylum Arthropoda; class Arachnida; order Araneae; family Dolomedidae; genus Dolomedes; species Dolomedes plantarius. Next base: position 209,314,176 of record OU015490.1, on the reverse strand, counting down.
TATATATTATATATATATATATATATATATATATATATATATATATATATGTATACTTTTTTGTGTTTTGTAAAAACTTAATTACTTTATTTTCATCTTACTAGTGAAAAATAAGTGGAAATGTAAATAATGATAAAACTACTGTTCGATGCCATATTATATCAAAAAAGCAAAAATGCGCCTCAGAATTCATAACTATAGACTCTTCTTACAGACCTGGGGAAAATTAATTATATGTCTATCTCTTTATATTACTAACTTCTGCGTTCTTTCTCTATGGGCTTGGAAATCGCCTGGGCAAATGGCACCATAGCGGGTGAAGTGGTTAACAGAAACTAAATTTCATATATGCTGGTGTGAGCGTTGTTTCTAAGGACAAATAGATTGACACAGGGTTTGAGCAGCCGCCATCATAATTTCTCTCTGGTTGTAAATATGTAAATAGATTCTACTCCTTTACATTTCATATATTATGTTTAACCCTTAGATAACCATGATGTGTTTAAATTAATAAAAGTATTTTTCCGTTTATTTGAATGAACACACACACACACACACACACATATATATATATATATATATATATATATATATATATATATATATATATATATAATATTTTGCCCTCAAAAATACGGGGAAAAATGAAAAAAAATTAGAAATATGTTTTTACTCGTATTTTCTTTACTCAATGGGTTT
>OU015490.1:209264093-209313377 GCA_907164885.2 Dolomedes plantarius | reverse complement strand
ATATATATATAATATATATATATATATATATATATATATATATATATATATATATATATATATATATATATATATATATATATATAATGCATGTTCGGTTTAGAACTATTTATATCTTGAGAGTAGCTGTGGCTGCACTGGTCAAAATAAAAGGAAACTTAAATGTCGACTCAACAAGCATAAGTCCTGTGATAAAAATATAATTCTCTAAATCGTCTCGGGCATCCTGCTTATGAATTTTAGGGCATATTTGTATTCTCTTTCTGAGGATCTTGCCCTATGCCCTAACAGGTTGATTATGAGCTGCATTATTTTTAAAACATCTTCGTAAATAATGCCGTTAATTTTTACATAAAAATTGTTTGGTACCCCTTGTCAAAGAAGCTTGGAGAAGAATATTAGAATGAATATTTATTTCTTGTTCTAATATTTTTTTTCATTTTTTCCTGTTTTTTGTTTTAAACTCCTTGGTTTCAAAATTTTTTGACACTAGTTTTGGCAATTCAACGGAGCAGACTTTTGCTGTTCTCAAATGACAACAATCCCTGGGTGTCTTTTGAATGTAGTCAATCTCCTGGTCTGCTCCTGATGAAGAAGTTTTGTTTAACTGGAATTTGAATCAAACCATTTGTTTTTAATTTTTACAGAGCGTGGTTTTTGTATTGTTAATTAACATTAAATAGACATTAACACCTACGACATTTTTCAGAAAATTTATTTATCTCAATCGACTAACATTTTAGAAATTTAAGCGTATGTTAAAAAAAAAAGTTTATCTAACATAACAAAGCATTAGCTTTAATAGAATAATGTTTGAATACTCCAAATCAGTGTCAAGGAATTTTATATGAATGCAAAAACCTGCTTTAGGGTAAATAAAGAACTAATCTTTTCATGTCATGAATTCGAAAAATAAAAGTCTATTTTGGGAAACGTACATGGTATTTCGAAGCAAGGTTTTCTGGAATTTAAAGATTAATTTCTTTTATATATCTCAAGCGAAATATAAAAATCAACGAAAAGATGTTTGAAAAAATATTGAGTTATATGTTTGCAAGCCTTTAGGGAAATGTTTTTGTTGTAATTCTTCTTACTGTATTCTCATCATATATATATATATATATATATATATATATATATATATATATATATATATATATATATATATATATATATATATATGTATACTTTTTTGTGTTTTGTAAAAACTTAATTACTTTATTTTCATCTTACTAGTGAAAAATAAGTGGAAATGTAAATAATGATAAAACTACTGTTCGATGCCATATTATATCAAAAAAGCAAAAATGCGCCTCAGAATTCATAACTATAGACTCTTCTTACAGACCTGGGGAAAATTAATTATATGTCTATCTCTTTATATTACTAACTTCTGCGTTCTTTCTCTATGGGCTTGGAAATCGCCTGGGCAAATGGCACCATAGCGGGTGAAGTGGTTAACAGAAACTAAATTTCATATATGCTGGTGTGAGCGTTGTTTCTAAGGACAAATAGATTGACACAGGGTTTGAGCAGCCGCCATCATAATTTCTCTCTGGTTGTAAATATGTAAATAGATTCTACTCCTTTACATTTCATATATTATGTTTAACCCTTAGATAACCATGATGTGTTTAAATTAATAAAAGTATTTTTCCGTTTATTTGAATGAACACACACACACACACACACACATATATATATATATATATATATATATATATATATATATATATATATATATATAATATTTTGCCCTCAAAAATACGGGGAAAAATGAAAAAAAAATTAGAAATATGTTTTTACTCGTATTTTCTTTACTCAATGGGTTCAAATGGTTTTACATATAGTGTGGTTAATCAACCACAATGTGTACATGTCATTTCTATTTAATGATCCCTAATACAAAAAAATCAATAATATCCCCTTGTTCATTTAGGAGGTATGTGTATTTGATAATACTTCTTATAAGGGTGTGAGAATTTTTTTAAATGTTCTTTATGTGTGTTTGATATTAAATTATTTTATTACCTAAACTGTTTTCGTTGTTAAAGATAAATTAAATTTTATTTTTTCAGCATTTTCTGAATGTAGATTTCGCATCTAGGACGCTTCAAAATTATCAAAACTTCCAATTTCTTTGTTTTTGTCGGTATTGAGTTTCTTGTCCTCATGTACAACCTAGATGCATGGTTTTTTTTTCCATTTCGATATTAATTTGGCTAAAATGGTATTTTAATATCCTCTCCCCCCCTTTCTGAATATGTATAACGGATGTGAAAATATAAATGTCATAATGCGAAATTTGTTTTCATATTTTCAAGAAAACCTGGTATTAAAAATTCTAAAAGATGATGTACTCCACATATAATAAAAATTTAAAAGCCATTAATACACTTATCAAAAAAGCAAAGCTATAGTTTACTATTTATGTTGCCAGACTCAATTATGTCCCGTTGATAAAATTTTATGATTATTTTTTTAATCTAATGTTAGAAGTATCTCTAGAACTGCTCTAAAATTAAAGGGCCCTATCTATCCAAAACCTTATTAATCTTAAAGAACTTGTGCATTTAATACTTGGTATGAAAAATCGTATTTTCTTGCGTGTTCAAGCCCATTTTACTTCTTTCTGTGCAAGCTTAGTTTTGGTTCAAATTTCGAAAATAAGGTGGTTTGTTCAGAACAACTCTCTAGTGTTTCCTTAGAGAAAATCCTGCCTCCTTAATCCAAGTCTCCTTATCGTTGATAGCAAAATATTGGCAAATATATTTCAATTATTTTAGTTTTTATCAATTAAAAAATTAGAATGCTTATCTGCAATAAGTAACTACGCTAAGTGTTAATTTAATCTTTTATAACTGTTATGTAAATGCACAATAAAACACAAAACCACATGACACCTGAATAAAATTTTTCAGCATACATTCTTCCCAAATTACACGTACGTGTTTCTATGACACTTTGAATGGCGCAAAACATTGGCAAATATATTCCAATTATTTTAGTATTTATTAATTAAAAATTAGAATTCAGAGCTGGAATAAACAATTATGTTTAATGTGCATTTAACCTTTTTATAATTATTATGAAAATGGTCAATAAGACATAAAACCAAATTATACCTAAATCAAATTTTACAGCATACCTGGTATACAAATTTCTATTAATGTGTTTATATGAAACAATGAATTCCGACATAGGTAATGAATTCAGACTTTGAGGTTAGAATTAGATTAAATTTACTATTATTTTTAATTGTTTTATTGTTTTCAATCTGAGACAATTTTTCAAATTATAAAATTATTTATCTTAATTTTTTTTTTGCAATTTCCACCGAATAGTTCCAATGTTTTTGATGGTATCTCGCATGTTACTGCAAAATTTGCTTCTATGGGATAACAAATCGAGAATCCGAACAAAATTTGAATGTAAATGATTTTGCTAATCAACTATTTTGAAGGAAGCTGAAGGCAGATATATATTAGCTGTAAAGTTTAAAATTGCGTTTATAAATTACGTACAGTTTGTGTTAGAAACAACATCGTAACTAATCAGAATACACATAAGAATTATGCTTTCTTTTTCTATTGAAACTAAAAAAGTAAAGAAAGGATGTCTTAAAACTCTCCTAAAACAATTCTTGGCATTTTTCCTCCTTCTAATTTATCGTCTAAAGTCGTCTAAAATTCTACAATACTACACTTGTCTACCCTCGTATATACAGAGGCTGTTCACACATTTTTTAGACGATGTATATTGTATACACAAAAATAAATTACATAAAATTCTTGTGTATTAAATGTTCCATTTGACATCCTTATTCTGAACTATCTTTCGACACCGCAATTTCCAGGATAATAATGCCTTTTGAAGTGTCAGAAGAGGTATTCTATCCCATTCCTCCTGAACAGCTTTCCAGAGTCCTGTAAGGGTTTTGGGACGACGTTTGGATAATGCAGATTTTAAAAGTCCGAAAGCACAAAAATCCATAGGTGATACATCGGGAGATTTAGTAGGGATATCAGTGAAGGTTTTGGCCTTGATACCAGTGTTTTGTTCCATTTCTTTTAGGAAATTTACAGTGGATTTTGATATGTGACTGCTAGCTTTGTCCTGATGGAGTCTCACATATTGATGGCACTGTGGGTAAAGCGATTGTATTTCATTCAGAAAAATTGGCGATAAAATATGATCCTGATAGTATTTGGAGTTAATCTTGATATTTCTTTTCACTCTCTTTATTTTTAACTTGCCATTATAAGAAAAACCAGCAACAATCATGAATCCCTTAGAAAAACTTTCTTTGGATTCTTTGAACCATGTACTTAAATTTTTTTCTCCCCTTTTATGATAATAAATGGCTTTTTTTATGTTGCAATCATTTAAATACACCCATGATTCATCTAATGTGACAATTGTTTTCCATTTTTCTTTGGATAATTGTTTTTCATATAGAATTCTGCAGCATGTCCTGCGTTCAGCGATATGATTTGGAAGAAGACGATGCACATTGCGTTTTTTCACTTTCTTAAGATTTAAATCAACGTTTATCATTTTGATTACAGTGGACACCGAGCATTTTAATGATTCTGCAACTGTCCTTTGACTAGGGGGATTCTCTTTTAATATTAAACAACGTATCTTTGCAATAGTCGAAGATGTCCGTTTTTTCCTTGGATACTTGTTTGGAATTTTTGTCCCACTTGAGGCTCCAATTTGACGTTTTTTTCCTTTCTTGTTGACGATATTACCTATCGACGCTTTAGATATCACAAAACCATGACTCTCACATCGTTTTTGGATAACGGAGTATGTATATTTCTCTTTGGAAAGAGCATAAATGTAGCCTTCGAACCACTGCTTTGTTAAAAACGCCATTTTGAATAAAAACAAAACTTTCAAGCCGCAGATGATAATTTTGACTTTTAAAAACAAAGTACAATTGCAATTATTTCTTTTGCAGCAAACAATTTTTTATTACCGCTTACCAAAATCGTCTAAAAAATGTGCGAACAGCCTCTGTACTCGTACATTTATATTTAGTTTAAAAAATTTATTTAAAAATTCCAAAATTTTAAACTTAAAAAATTATCTTATCTTTATGAATTTCATTCCATAAGTACCATCGAAAGGTTATAATAGTTAAGTAGATGCTTCTTATAATAAATGGGAAATTGCACCTACGGACTAATGAATGAGACATCTGAACTGAATTTGAATATTCAAGAAATTTGTAGCTGGGTATTTCGAAGAAAGTGATAGCTACACAGATATTACATATATGTGTTTATAAATAACCAAAACAAATACACACACACAGATATATATATATATATATATATATATATATATATATATATATATATATATATATATATATATATATATATATATATATATATATATATATATACATACACACATAGAGAAAAATACATTTATAGACCTTAAACTTAATAGTTATCTTTGAAGATATCTATTAAGTTTAAGGAAGTAACAGTTAAAAGGTCCGTCGCATAGTAACTCGGCTAATTTGCACCTATGGAAAAAATCTGCGGCCGGAACTAAATGTGAATATTAAAGAATTTGCTAATTGGTTATTTTGAATCAAACGGAAGCCACACTTTATAATTATAATAATGTATGGAATTTTGTTAAAAATTATGTATAATACGCTTGAGAAGCAACAAGGTAACTAAACAGATACAGAGCTATATGATTATATTTTTTCGTTTACAAAATTTTGTAATTATAAACAGTAGGCATTGTTTTTGTATAGCACTATAAACAAAAGAGAGGTACCCTTTAACTCTCTTCAAACAATTCCTGGAACTTTTTAATTTATCTAAGAACTCGTCTACACCTTAGTTAATAAGGAAACTTAATACTTTTATTCATAATTGTTCAAAAAATATTTTAACATCTCAATTTCTCCTCTTTACCTTAAGTTTCAAAAATACAAATGAAGTTGCAAATTAATTAGATTAAAAACTATTATTTAACAATTAAAATCAAGCTATGTACAATTTCATTAAATTAAAATTGTATTTTCGGAAAAGTGTTCTACCGCAAAGTGAATATTAATTTAAGTTAGACTTATCTCTGTATCTAATAACTTAATTAGTTTACTTATACTGTACGATTCTTAGGTTTTTTTTATTAAATAATTAAATTACTCTTGTAAAAAATCATTATATATATATATATATATATATATATATATATATATATATATATATACATGGTACCCGGTATAAAGGGCATAAGTCAAAAACATTGATTTAAATATACCAAGTTATTGCCTTTTATACCAATCGCACAGATAGGATTTCAACTTGAGTCTTTTGTACAAAGAAAGGTAATTTTGCATACAAAATTGATAGAACTAAGCCTTTTATACAATGCATAAGATATTAGATTTTTTTTTTTTATCATTACTAACAAATATCTAAAAGTCCCTTTTTTTGACTTAAGCCCTCTGTACTGGGCACCATATATATATATATATATATATATATGTATGTATATATATATATATATATATATATATATATATATATATATATATATATATATATATATATATATATATATATATATATATATATATATATATATATATATATATATATATATATATATATATATATATATATATATATATATATATGTATATATACCCAACAAACACAGGACTGACGGCAGCTTTACGGGCCAGTGCTGGAGGTGCCGTTAGAGCGACAAGTACTGGATAATTTTTACGGCCCACTGGAGGATTGTTTACGAAACTCCGAGGGGGAAATGTTTTGCGTTTCCCCGTCCGAACGCGTGAGTGGGCCTGTGGTGGGTTTTCAGAATCGTGGCGACATCGATAGAACTTCATCGCACCGGAATCGGTCGTTCGATTCGTAACCATAAGTAACAGAAATCTGCGTCAGAATTATGGATTTGAAAGGGAAGGCGAAGATTAAATTAAAGAGACTTTTAATAAAAATTTATTTCATTTTTGTGAAAATTCTTTTACACGGAAAATTCACATAATTTTCCTTGTATTTAAAGATTGTATTATGTCAGAAGTATACGGCTTACATAATATAATCTTTCGGTTATATTATCTATATATATAAAGGCAGAAGTCCTGACTTATTCACGTATCAACGCCCAGCAAAAACTATTGGAGATACAGATATCAAATTTTCGAAGATTATTACTTTTGTGCTGAAGGCGTCATTTAAGAAGTGATTTTTCAAAATTCGGCCCCCAAGGGGAGGGAGGGGGGCAAAACGTGTTTTTAACATATTCCTTCATATCTCAGAGAGGAAAATTGATATCCATAAGATTCTTGCTTTAAAATGTAAGGAACATGAATACCTAAACATTATTTTCAGGATATTTTAAAATTCGGCCCCCAAGGGGGGGGAGGGGGGCTAAACGTGTTTTTGCGTGTTTTATCACATATTCCTTCATATCTCTTAGAGGAAAATAGATAGCCCTAAGATTCTTGCTTTAAAATGTAAGGAACTTGATTACCTAAAATCGATTTCAGGATTTTCAAAATTCGGAACCAAGGGGGGGGGGAGGGGCTAAATTTTTTTTTCACATATACCTTCATATCTCAAAGTAGGAAACGTATATCCATAAGATTCTTGCTTTAAAATAAAAGGAAGACGAATACATGCCGAACGACAGCATTGGGGGGGGGTTATAATATGGTGATGGGTTGCTGAGAAGTGGGGAGAGGTATCGATTGGCATAAAATTACAAGTGTACATAATATACAAGTAAGCCTTATTAAGGGTACACCCGTGCAACGCCATTATAAAGCTAGTGTCATATATGCGTGATATATATCATGTTAGATTATATTATGTCAGAAATATAGAAGGTCGTTCACACTTTATGGAATCGATATCGTAATTTATTTTCGTCATCCTTAGGGAAACGGCATCCAAGAATACTGAACGGATTTTGGAAAACGGTCGAAGAGGAATGGGTAAAATTGACATGGCAGTACTAAGAAAAAGTTTACTTTCGTGGAAAATTCGAGCTAGAGTCTATTGTCAAGAACCATGGCTATCAGATAGAAGCAAATCGCAGCAAAAAAATAAGAATTTATACTTAAAACTTAACTATTAAAATCGTTTTCACAAAGTGCGAACGACTTTCTGTATAGGGCTGCATTTATTACCTGAATATTTGAGCTCAACTTATTTTCTGATTTAAGATTTGTATGTTTGTATTCCATATTATCTTAGAAATTGATGTTTGAGGGAATTTATGAAACGTGTATCCTTCTGATTTCCAATTCTTTAAGCTTCAAAACATAAGACTTCCTATTACAAATGCGCACACAATGCTTTTCAAACAGGGGAGCGCAGTGGTATTATTACACAAGTATGTGCGTTTGTGTATGTTGTTGTTGTTGTTTGTGTATGTGTGTGTGGGGGGGGGGGAGTCTGCGTTCCAAGCTCCGGTGAAGCTGAAAAAAACACAAAATTCCCTTGTACATTTTTCATCAACTCCTATAGAAATGAAATAAACATCCACTTACAAATGAATAATTTTTTCGCCTCTGTTTATGCACAAGAGAGGAAAAAATAGTACCTGCCTAAATTTGATTTTCATTTTGATTAAGACGGAATTTTCAGTAGACTCTCTTGGATGCCAAAGCGGGTATCTATCGGGGCTTCATTTCAAATCCTGGTTCTCTTCGATTTACCTGGCAACCCTGCCCGAAGATGGTTATCGCCAAGATAAATTTCGTTAGGCGCTTCATTTCCTTTTTCGGTAGACCACTGGGTTACACTTATTTGGACTACAGTTATTTTTCGGTGATGGTGTTGATAATTATTTCATGATCTAAGTATTTCGTGGCGCTGGACATTTTTTTACTTAAACATGACCATTTTCGTTTATTTTCAGTGCTTTTTTTTTTTTGGGGGGGGGGGGGGTAAGAGTACTGATTTTGCAATGAATAACACTACCGTTTTTATTTATTAGAAGATAGATATATCCATAGCATAAAGTAAAATGCTTCGAGTGACAGTTCTCTTTTAAAAGAAATTGAGTCCCAATGCATTTTAATAAGTGTTTAACAGATTAAACACTAAAAACATACCATACCTTTTTATACCTCTATACCAGTGGTGGCCAAACTTTTGATCACTACGGGCGACCTTTAATTTAAATTATAGGCTGCGGTCTACCAACATCGTATGTGTTGAGTGATCATAAGAAAATTAGTAATATAAAGCCAAAAATTAGTTTAAATTTAAAATAATCATACATATTACTAATTATATTCAATATCAAGTTATGTTAATAAGAGATAAAAGGTTTTCTTCTTAAAAAGTAATTAGTTTATAAATAAAACAATATGTTCTTTTATTTTCTTATTAATGCGAACAATATTATTGTAAATTAATGTTAACTATTATTTTTATTTCATATTAGAGGACGCGCTGGAAACATGACATTGCATATTTTCGGCAAGCTTTTCATACTGTGGTTCCTATGTACTTATAGCTATTCGTAAACATACTACCTAATGGTCATCTGTTAAACGGGAGCGATGTTTTGTTTTGATTGCATTCATGGTAGAAAATGTTTCGCAGAGGTAAGTAGAGCCGAGAAAGGTTGTTAAATATGCTGCACAGCACCATAAACATGAATATTTTTCTCCACAAAGTAAATTCCAATAACTATTTTGAGACGAAGCTCTTGATTTCAAAAATATATCGCATTTTAGGTTAAGGATTTCATTCTCAACTAGCATTTGATCCACATCCAAAAATTCTTTTAATTTTATTGATATTTCTTCTATTTTTTATTTCATCATTGAATGGGAATGACATGAATAATATTATATCCTCTGTTTTATAAATATCTTTAAATCTTCTAGAAACTCATTTCGTAACAGAGATATCTTATCAGCATATTGATCGCATTCATTTGAGCATATATTAAAAATTTGCTGCCATATTTTCAAATTGTTTTAAATCTCCTCTCCTCAATTGTGCTTCTAGGAATGTAAGTTTCCCCTTGAATGCATTAACATCGCTAACCATTTCAGTTAATGTTTTGTTCTTTCCTTGAAGTTGCAAATTTAATTCATTTAGCTTTCCTGTAATGTACTTATCTTCCAATTGAGGATATGATGTATTAACAGTTGCCGTAATTATTTTATGTCAGGAAAAAGATCCAAGAATCTTTTTAAAACTTAGCACGGCTTAGCCAGCGTACGGCAGTGTGTAAAAGTAGTTCCCCGAAATCAGATTCACGTTCCTCTAGCAATGCTCTGAATCTGCGTCTTTGCAAACTTCTTCCACGAATAGAATTAACTATTTTAAATGCGAAATTCATCACATCTGAATTCAATATTTTTGAGCACAATGCCTGCTGTTGGATAATGCAATGGTAGTTTGTTAGACTTGGAATATCATCATCACTTTTACAAAGAGTAATAAATCCATTTTGATTCCCAACCAATTACATATCAGGCAGGCGGGCGACTGGGAATAGTTACACGGTCTACCAGTCGACCGCGGTCGCCGCTTGGGCCATCCCTGCTCTATACAGTCAAAATATTGTTATTAAAATATTTATTTACATTGAATTATATTCGTCATTTTTAACAGTATTTATTCGCATACTTTATACCTAGTGATGTATAGAACGTAAAAAGTAAATAATAGAAAAAAACAAAATTAAAATTCAAGCATAGACTGCTAAATTACTATAACATAAAATATATCCTGCAAAGAAAACATTTTCAATAAAGGATAGCGCAGAAGCTTCATATCCCCATAATGAAAAAAACAAATAAATAATCCAACAGATATAGATAAAAAATTATACTAAAATAGACAAAAAACAAACAGAAATCAAGCACTCTGGGCATCCACGCACCAACGGCAAGATTCTGTATAAGTGCCGGAACTGAACCATAAAACAACAGAAGTAACCGACAGGTCTCGTCATCAGGGAGCCTAACCATGTCAATTACCTCAAGGGGAACTTCAAGGGGGATATTGTTGACTGCAAATAAATTTCACATAGCTGACCAACGTAGATGTAAAGTTCTAACACCCATTGATATGAACGGTATTCATGTTTTCCGAAAACGCTTCATTAAAAAATAAAAAAAAAATGTCATCATAGATTAAATTAGAAAGTGTGTGTTTGTACGTATGTAAATGTTGAGAGTATTTTAGTAGCTTTTAATGTGCTAGTAAATAGATAGTTTACTAATTTTTTTCTTCATACAAGGATTCTGCGTATATCTTGTTTGCGATGCAAGTCTTCACCTTTACAGCTGCACTTGTTTAATGAAAATAAAAATGCTTTTTACGATAATTTCATGTTTCAGTTTGAATAACAATTTTGCAGTCATATAATATTTTCTTAATTATTTAAGGTTAGAAGAAAAACAATCTTTTCCTCATTGTTGATTATTTTTCATAAACAGATAAAAACATTCAGATTCAGATAAATATTTTATTTTTTTCAAAAAAATTACTAATAGCTTCGCAGAGGTAAAATTTAAACACAATCTGTTCCATTCACCCATGAGAAATGCCCACAAGAAATGCACTTTCTTTCACGTGCCAAACATCGGCATCTATTTAGTCTCTGATAATGCTTAATCACTGTCACCGTGTACAATGAGGTAGGATACTTAGTAGGGATACTTAATTTTCGTATTTACGAAATGCATGCGAATAAATTCGAAAAATTTTTTTTACTACTTTTAGGCGAAAATTCGGGAATAAAAGGCTTTTAAGCGATATTAATTAATAATAGTAATAATTTATTGAGATAATTATTCAACTAAGACCATTCATGGTCTTTAACGGAGAGATTTACCTGTTCGTCGGATTTCATCCGAATTTCACCCGAGCAGTTTGCTCGTATACCGGAATCGAACTTAAAAATCTAACAGTAAAATCAAACGATCAGCTTGCTTTCTCGACAGCCTGTTTTTTTTTGTCATGAGTTTATTATCCACTCAGGGTCAGATTCTTTGTTCTCTCACATACCAATTCTGGGGACTTAAACCTTCTGAGAAGTCGTTTTCTTTCTCTCCCGCTCAACCCCTTGTGTGGACACTCTTTGTTTGCAGGTGGCAAGTAAAGGCCCCTTTTTTCTCAGAATTGGGGCGAATAATTTCTTCCCTCGCATCTAAAACATATGGGGAATGGTTTCTCTCGCCAACACCCCCTCAAGTGAGAAGGGGGCGTTGCCCTCGCTCGGCAGTCCGTCAGGGTAAAAGTTGAAAAATTAGGTCTTATGGGTCGTCCAGATTTTTATTCATGGATTTAATTTAAATCATATTTTTTTAAGAAAAAGAAAAAAATCTGTAATATCATAATAGTGAGCCATCCATTTTTGAGTAAAAAATTAATTAATTTCTTTAAGAACTGGACTTGTAAGATATTATTTAAGATTTTTGGCCTTAAAATTAATGAATGTAACTATTTAAATTTCCAAAAGTTAATAGTTTTTGGTGCAAGCCAAGAATAGTGATTCTCTTCAAATTTATCTTTACTTATTAGATCAATATATGCAGTTAGGTAACATACAATAATTATAATACATACTTTTGTAGTCGCTGATACGCTGAAAAAAAATAAATGATCGAGGCACTGAGTTTAATTACTGTGCATGAGTCATTAAAAAAGTTTTTCTCTAGGTCAAGCCTAAGCAAGTTAAATCGGTGAATGATTTTATTAGAAGTATTCTTCTTACCCACCCCCACTCCTTTAAAACAATGGGAAACTTTTTGTCAATACGTAAGACTTAAAAACTCATTCTCCATTTTTAAGTCGAAAAACAGATGCCAGTTAAATAAAATGACTATCTCAATTATACATCTAAACTCCTAATATCAATACAACAACATTTTGATAAAAAATAAACATGTAAAGAACGCAGTTTTTTTTAATGATTTTTTATCTTGAAACGGTCGCAAATGTGCTTAATATATATTAAGAACAATGATGCTATTTACACTTGCAGATAATTTAGAAAATTTTGACAGATATAGATGTCCCCATGTTCGATAATCATTCGTTCCATTTTCATGTACCTAAATATTTCCCATCTTCCTATTTCTTTCAGGCATTCTGTAGTCCCCCCTACACATGTATACATTCCAGAATGAGAAAATTTAATTCTAAGTTTCTTAAAAATTATTAGGCCAGTGGCATCCATTAAATCGTTTCAAGGGGTTCAGAGAGCCATCTATTAAAAGCTTTCAACGAGAAGTTACAAGAAATTTCAAAGCCTCAGGGAAAAAAAATCTTTATAATTTTTTACTAACCTAATCTTTATCTAATATGTATTTTTAACGCTTTAAGCTGATCGTCTACATAAAAGGATTTTTTTCCCGCATGAAAAGTAGTATTTCACATTACTGAAATTCTGAAACATGGCTAATTTAGTCTAAAAAATTGATTTAACTTTTCATGTATTTTAAGCCGTAGCTGAAAATTCTTTGATGGAAGCTGAAAAATCAGAATCTAAGTATTTGTTTTAAAGCATAAACATTTTGATCACAAGAAAGCTGAAAGTTAAAAAAAAAATATTTCCAGAAAATAAAAATAAAAATTAATAAAAGAAAAGTGTCTATGGACTCAAAAAGACTTTTATTCCAGAAGAGTTTTTTTCAGTCCCAGCCCCCCAAAATACTGTTTTAAATTTTTCGATGTCCGTGTAAATTACTACACATATAAATATAAGTTCAGCGATCTATTGACAAAATACGTTTGGCGAGCGTGTGATCATGACGTACACAGATTGGCGATTTTCCGTCATCTAAGTCTTTGGCGAAACTTTGGCGAAACTTTGGCGCACGCTATTTATACCAATTATATTTCGACACAGTTGCTATCTTATTTTTCTACTTCGAGGTTGGACATTTGCGGCCATGGCGGGACTTAGAAGCGAACACCCCCGTAGAATGAAATTCGTGGAGGGGGAGAAATCTTTTTCTGTTTGTCATTGCTCTTTACCCACTTCTACTCACAGAATGTATGGGCTTCTCTTTGAGACAGCTGTCGGTTGAGGAGGATTTTGTCTGTGATTCTCTTTTACGGCGGGATCTCTTGGACTCGGTGTATGCTTTCCTACACCAGGGAGTTATAATGTTTCCTACACCAGGGAGTTCCTACACCAGGGATTAGAAACACCACATCTGCTATCTCTCCGCTGCTCGACTGTGTGGGATTTTTTTTTATTTTCAACATTTTTTTAAATATACCATCATTGGACAATGACCGAAAGGTATGTTTAATTTTCAGTCTTATCATATTCAGCAATATGATAAGACTGTAGGATGACAGAATATTATTATTTTTTATTTCCAAAGAATAAACTTTTCAAGACCTATTTGAAGATGTCTCAAAAAAGATATTTCCTGAACAGCTAAGATTTAACAACGAATCACTCTTTGATATGCAAAACAATGAAACAGTTTTTTCACTTGTCAACTACTAAAAAAAAAGACTGAATAAAATTCATAAAACATTGAACTACATTCAATTTTAATTTTTAATCATTTTCAAATAAATTATATAAATTAAGATTATATAATCGGGTAATTCCTGATTTTCAGGAATTATTCTGAATAAAAATTTTAGGTAATAGCAGAGATTAATATTTACTATTACCTGAAAATACACGAGAAAAGGGGAACAGTTAAAAATATCAATACTAGTTATACGTGGAGAGCCAGAAAAAAAATAAAGTGAAAGGGTAGATATCAGATCATATTATATATAAAGGTTAAAAACAATCTCATTAATAAAAATAAAAAGCATGTGAAAGAAAGGGTTCTACGAAAAACTTTGAAAATATGCCGGTATTCCGATTCCGGCTCACTACTGGCGAGTTGCCCTGATTCACGGCGCTTTGCTGGCTGCGAGATGGGTACTTGACGGCCTGTCGGCACCAATTATTGCTCCCGTAACCGGCCCGTCAACATCCGGTTACGCGACGGCTTTCTATCCACATTGATGGCTTCGTCGCGGCTGTCTGACGGTTCGTAGTCGGATGAACGATGGCTCTATTCCTACCGGAAGCGGCCCAGAACTCGACGGGGTAGTCGCGGGCGAGAGGACACGACCGTGACGGAAACGATACTGACCTAATGCGCCGGCTCCGCAATGGAGAAATCGGCTAGCCGGAACCTTCCGACCCCGGCCCGATGCCTCTGTGTTTGTTGGGTATATATATATATATATATATATATATATATATATAGTTTTATATCTTATATAAGCATTATATAACGGACATCACGCGATAATAATCCGATATGACGTGCCAGGGTCATGTGTTCGCTTCTAGCCAATTAAAAGGTCAGTACGCCTCTACCTGGGAGCATGGCGTTCTTTTCTGGGGGGCTTTTGAGTGTTTGCCACGGTTTTGTCATGATGTAATTTTGGGCTTGCTGCGTGTATATATATATATATATATATATATATATATATATATATATATATATATATATATATATATATATATATATATATATATATATATATATAGATAGATAGATAGATAGATAGAATAAATAGAAATTTATTCTATCTATCGAATAATAGATAGAATAATAGAAATGGGAGGTGAAATTAATGTGTATTGTTTCTGTATCTCTTTTCATCAGTTGCCATGCATATGCAGTGACCATCCATCCTTTCTTTTAATTTTTATCCTTTTATTCTGCAAGGTTAGTATATTGGCTAAAGCTGTCGAAATATTGGCTAAAGCTGTCCATAATTCAGTAAGGTTCTTTGGTGCTGCGTGATGGCCTTTCACGCCTTGTTCCAAAACATCCCAAAGATGCTCAATAGGATTTAAGTGTGGGCTTCTAGGTGGCCAATTCATGACAGAGAAGTCAGAGGAATGCTTATACAACCAGTCAGTAGCCAACCGGGACTTTTGAGAGGTACAGTTGTCTTGCTGGAAAACTCCATTACCGTGCGGATAACAGAACAGCATAAACGGATGGAGGTGATCACCCAGCAACTCTACGTTCCGAATTGCATTGAGGGAGGTTGGTACACGCACCAAAGATCCTAAACTGTGCCACGAAAAAACGCCCCAGACCATGATTGAGCCACCATGCCCTTGTACAGTTCCAGCCAGGCATGCGGGATCCATACCTTCATGAGCCTGACGCCATATTCTCAGCCTCCCGTCGACGTTAAGTAGTCGGAATCGAGACTCATCACTCCATGCTACTCGTTTCCAGTCCTCTACACTCCAGTCTCTGTGCTCTATTGCCCAGGCAAGACGTGCAGCCCGATGGCGAGTATACAGCAATGGTACTCTCGTAGGTCGACGGCTCCCGAAACCCAAACGGTGAAGCGAGCGTTGCATAGTCCGTTTACTGACTGTACGACTGGCGCCGTCATTAAACTGGGTGGTAATTTGAGCTAATGTTTGGCTTCGCTTGCTATGTACAATACACCTTAGCCGTCTCTCACCACGCACTGTCAAGGCTAATTGTCCTTTGCAGTTTGCCCGATTGCTAGTTTTTTTTTCCACCATCCATGTATTCTTGGTAAACTCTTTACACTGTCGACCTTGAAAATCCTAGCTGTCTGACGATTTTGGAAATTGAATGGCCCATGCGTCGCGCACCTACGATTTGTCCGCGATCGAAGGCGTCTAAATCAGGCAGTTTACCCATACTGGCAATTCCAACAACTACTTCAGAACAACCACAGTGCGCGCTTTATATGCAGTTACCACAGCGCCCTCACTTGCGCATACATGATGCGCAGCGCTACACAATTTCCATAGGCTTTGCTATCTCTAATTCAGTGGCACTTCAGTGTGTGTATATATATATATATATATATATATATATATATAAATAATTTTACATACAAAATTTGTTTTAATAGAATTAATGTATGTTTTCGCAAACAAAGGGGAATCTTATAAAATAAAAATATATTAATAACATTAGTAAGGTGAAGTCATACTTAATACAACAAAAAAAAAAAACCTTTTTGCGATGAAAACTGTTACGACTAAAAAAAAATGAAATAAGCGTATCATTTTTGACTCCTTAATAATTAAACGCTGGTTCAGATTTTTATAGACTGAAGTTTCTGCTATAAAAATATACAGCCTACAGAGAATTAAGATATTTTTTAGCTTTCCAAGTTAACTTCTGCAGCTCATTATAGCGAAAATCATTACTTTTTTCATGGATAAATTTAATCATGGTTATCAAACATAAACGAACGCTTCAAATTCTTTTGTGCTCGACACTCAAGTAAAAAAAAAAGCTGGCAACCCCTAAAATTGCGAAACAAGTTGAGCACTGAACTTAATTAAAACTTAATAGATAACAGGAAAAAGAATGCACGTGAAGGCGTATTTGTAGCAAAGTGTTAATGGCAAAGCAAAGCACTCGTTGAATACCTTAGCAGGGACATTAACATTTTTTGAATTCGTGAAATGGTCTTTTCCCCAGGGATCCTACCAAACTTCTAAAAATTCAAGCAATTGAAGGCAATAATTTATTTATGATTATATTAAAGTTTATGTTTGAAAACTTTTATGTAAAAAATTCAAGGACATAATGTTATATATCTATTGCTCATAAATCCCGATTATATATATATATATATATATATATATATATATATATATGCATGTATGTGTGTGTGTGTGTGTGTGTGAGTCAGTGCATACAAAGGAGATACTTCACTCAAAAAGGAGAATATTTTTTTCGATTACAAATTTATTAAAGATGCAAAACAATTAACTGACATGAAGTTATAGAGAAAATGTATATTCCCTAAAAAAACAGGTCTTAGTCATTGTACATTTGCGAACTAACTGCTCTTTTTCACTTAGTAACACACACATTTTTTAGGAACAACCAGTTTGATTACAGTAAGGAAGGGCATAGATATGCAGTAAGAATTGGTGCATTGAGATCAAATGCTTGATGTCTACTTAATTTTAGTTTTAAGAGGGTCTTACTAACTTTTTTGTCTGTTTCTCTCCCCAAATAAATCTCGCGCACCATAAAGTGCCACCACAGGGGGGGTGCCACCGGTAGGGTTCCTGCAATAATCTATCTCGTCTGTAAAACACGATAAAAATCACTTGAGGAAGTTAATTTACTCGACTTGTAGGTTCGCTACCACGAGAACATTAAAAGTTCTCGATTTCATAATGGTCAATGTCATAATGGTAAATTTTACCATTATAATACTCGCATGTTAAATCCGAACTATGAAGTGTCTATACTTTATGAGTCTCACTACAATACTTTATGGGTCTCACTACAATAACAAACATTTATTCACTTGGAATTCGCAAAAGTAAGTATAATTTAACATTTTAATATGAACAAATAACTTTCGCTGTTTTCTTTAAAGATGTACAGAAAATGTTTTCATGAATAGAAATACACGAATATTCAGCCGTTCAAGAAAATTCAAAATTATATATGTTTATTTAAATAAAATCTAAATATTTATTATCCATTGTCTTCCTTTTACTATTACTTTGTAAAGTAAATTGTTTAAAAAACAATATTCATGCAGTTACCAACTTCACGACAATGAAAACGAATTTCACTTCTTTTTAATTCAATGAAAATATTAAGGTTTTATTTCGACTGATGTTTAAATATTTATCTATCGTAGGAAACAAAAGAAAAATTTTTAAGCACATTTAACGTTAAATAGAATTTTTATGGGTCATTTTACTGTGAAGCAATCTTTAAAAGGAGGAAAAAAAAATGTGTGACTCGTTTTTTCTGTTTAACATTTTCAACAAAAATTTGTAATATTCAAATATCAAACCTAATATCGTTTAGCTAGACAATAAAGGGACGCATAGTTTTCGAATATGGCATGAAATTTTGTGGATGTTACTAGTCTTTGTTTAGCTTTGAATTTTTTGTTTTTTTAAGATTCACGTTTACATTACGTTTTGTTGATGCCATATATACATATATATATATATATATATATATATATATATATATATATATATATATATATATATATATATATATATATATATATATATATATATATATATATTTATATATATATATATATATATATACATATATATACATATATATATATATATATATATATACATATATATACATATATATATATATATATACGTATATATATATATATATACATATATATATATATATATATATATATATATATATATATATACATATATATACATATATATATATATATACGTATATATATATATATATACATATATATATACATATATATATACATATATATATATATATATATATATATATATATATATATATATATATATACATATATATATATATATATATACATATATATATATATATACATATACATATATATATATATGAAAGATATAAAATTTAAGTTGATCCCCTGTAAATTCTCTTCCCTTCCCATGTTTAAGATGGCATTACCAAATTCTGTTTTCAAGAACCCAGGAATATTTTTCATAGCGTCAGCAATCCCTGGGCAAGCCACACTGTCTATGCCCAAATAAGGCAATCGTCCTGCACAACTGATGCAGCTTGCAAAAAACATCTTTGGTCAGCAAATTCTTCAACCGCAGATACCTCTATACTCAAACCCCGGGAATCACTCGGGTGTTGGCTTTCAACTAGATCAGATGTCTGTTTAGCCACTCGGAAATAAATTTCTTTTTCTAACAGTTCTGTAATCTGATCTTATTTCATTACAGAATTTATAGCCGGCAGGATTTCCTGCAGTGAGGATACCAGTTTTAAAATTTTTATTTCAATATGTAAATGGAGTTTTAATTAATTTTACCAGCACCCGTCGTAAAACTTAATTCGCCCTTTCGTGCGTCGAAAATAGCAGCGAGCAGAAGTGGATTACTGTATTACTGACCTTGGTGGATTTACGCTGTTCGGTGACCTAGTTTTGAACAGGCAATGAAGAAAGGGGAAAATCCGATTTTGAATCAAACCGTGGACTTAACCGGTGAAAATAACGAGCCATCTCACGTCCGCTTTTCCGATGTAAATGTGTTTATTAAGCCCTATTCAAATGAAGTGCCAATCGAAAATTACATCGCAGAATATGAGCAGGTTTCTGAACTGTTAACATTAAATCCTATACAAAAAATTATATTCTTTCGCAAGCTGTGTACCGGAAATGTGGAACTATTTTTTCAATCCAAACCCCTGTTTAAAAACTTCGAAGAATTAAAAACAGAACTGCTTAAAGAATTTAAGACGGAGATAAGTAAGGCCGAAATACATCAGCAATTGTTAAGACGGAAAAAAGGAAGGGAAGAAACTTACGAAGCGTATTACTACACTATCCAGCAAATAGCTTCGAAAGCAGCGATGACCTCGGAAGAGCAAAAATTTTACATCATAAAAGGAATAAACGCACGCCCAGAAGTAGATCTCCAACTTCGTTCGACAAAAAATTGTGATGAACTAAAAAACATGTTAAAACTATTGGATAAGCAAAAGTCAGAGGAAAGGACTTTTTATAACCCCAAGCTACCAGTTTTCCATAGACCTCCAGCCTGGAGTCCACGCTTCCAACAACACCCAGGAAATTACCGACAGTTTCGGCCAAATTTTGATCTTCAACACCAGGAGTGGAGACCGAGGAATAATTTTTATCCGCCCCGTTTCCAGCAACGTCCCAGACCAGGGTTCAACACCAGTGCACCTTCCTTTCAGCCAAGAATGACAATGCAGAATCATAATAAAAACTTTAATGTGAAAACCAACGACAGTGACTGAGTGCCAGTAGTAGAGAGCCTGTTGTGTGGACAGAAAGTCCAGATTTTATTCGATTCAGGCTCAACTCTAAATATTTTACCAGGATCCACATTAAATAAAAATCACCAACTAAATTTCAAAAATTGCAACATTAACATTACAGCTGTGGGACGAAACGTCCAGGTAAGTCAGTATATAATGCTTCCGTTAAAATTGGGTGAAAAAATTGAAACATTAAAATTTTATTACTTACCTAATGTACAATTACCATATGTTATATTATCTGGTCATGCTATTGGACTCTTTAATGTCACTATTAATTTTAAAACTAGAGAAATTTTTCAGGATAATAAATTACTTAAGCATTTTAATTGTACCAGCTGTCATAATAATAATCCTAATAAGAAAAGTGGTCATGGAAATAATGAAAAAGTATCTGCATTTTTAAGTAATAATAATGATTTATGTAATGTGATTTCTTGTAATAATGATAAGTGTGATATTGACAATTTAATTCAAAAATTTGATCATGTTTTTGCTAAGAATAAGTTTGATGTGGGAGAAATTAAATTAGAATCGCCAAAAGTAGTCTTAACCTCAGAACTTCCTATAAGTCAAAGACCATACAGAACGTCGCCTAGAGATGACGCAGAGATAAAGAAACAATTAGATGCCTTGTTTAAAAGCTAAAATTATTAAACCTAGTTATACCCAATATAGTTCACCTATTACTCTCGCATTTAAGAAAGAAGATAATGCTAGGACTCGACTATGTATTGACTATAGGAAAATTAACCAAATTACAAAAACCGATTGTGAACCCATTCCCAGAATAGACAGTGTTCTAGACAAATTGACCAATGCTAAGGTATTTTCTACGTTAGATCTATGTAGTGGGTATTGGCACCTGAAATTAGAGGATGAGGAAGCTGAAAAGCTTGCTTTCACTTCTAACTATGGCTTGTACCAATTTACCAGACTGCCGTTTGGATTTAAGAATGCTCCCGCAATATTCCAAAGAACAATTAGGCGTATACTTCATAAATATCAAGTTAACTTTGCTCTAAATTATTTGACGATATAATTATTTCTCAGAGACATTAGAACAACATATTCAGCACTTAAAGACCATTTTTGAAATTTGTGAAAAGGAAAATATTAAACTTAAAAAATCGAAATGTCATTTTGCTAAAGATACTATTGATTTTCTTGGCTATGAAGTTAAGCATGGATCATACAGCCCAAATAATACTAATGTAGAAACAATAAAAAAATTATTGGCCCCAAGGAACGTTAAAGATTTACAAAGATTTCTAGGCACCATTAACGTATATCATAAATTTATTCCTGATTACGCTAAAATTAGAATTCCCTTAAATAACCTTTTAAAGAAAGACCAGAAATGGGCATGGACGCTTGAATGTCAACAAGCTTTTCAAAAACTTAAAGATAGTTTAATCTCAAAACCCATTTTGGCCCTTTATAATTCAAATTATCCTTGCCATGTCTATGTTGATGCGTCAAAAGAAGCCATAGCCTCCATAGTAAAACAAGAACATCCTGATGGAAATCAACATCCAATTGCATATCACTCCCGACGACTTAGACCATATGAAATTAATTATACGATAACGGAATTAGAATGTTTGTCCATAATTGATAGTCTTGATAAATTCCATTGCTACCTTCATGGGTCACATTTTACTGTACATACAGATCATCACAGCTTAGTTTGGCTTAAAACTTTTAAAAATCCTACAGGTAGACTTTTCAGATGGTCTCTAAAAATTTCTATGTATGATTTTGACATAAAATATAAGAAAGGTACAACTAATGTTGAAGCTGACATGTTAACAAGAAACCCAATTGCTTTTAATATAACTACAACCCCGCCAGAACCCTTGTTAGATATAAAGGAAATCATCCTTTTTCAAATGTTAGAAAATATAACAGCACCCAGATGTTTTAATAAGGATAATATTGTAGTAGTAAAAAGACAAGGTTTAATCAAAATTGTAGTACCAAAAGCGTTAAGAATTAAATTAATAGAGAAAGTACATGAAAAATTTGGTCATCCAGGAATAGCTTCAATGTTAAGAATTATTTCACCTCAATATTATTGAACTAAGATAATTAATGATGTTGGAAATTATGTTAAACATTGTGAAACTTGTCAAGTAAACAAGAAGTCTCATCAGAAAAAATATGGTTTTATGCAATCTCTTCCTCTGTGTGAAAAACCTTTTGAACTATTATCAATTGATACTGTAGGTGGTTTAAGTTATTATAATTCTACTAAGAAATATTTACACATTGTAGTTGATCATGCCACTAGGTACATCTGGACATTTCCCTCTAAAAGTGCCACCACGGAAACCTATATAAATTGTTTGAATTCTATTTTTCAAAATCATGTACCCGAGAAAATTTTAGGTGATAGGAATTCCGCCTTTACCTCATCAAAGTTTAAACATTTTCTCAGACATAATAATGTTACACAGCTCTTGACATCTGCTCATAGACCGCAGACGAACGGAAAGGTCGAGAGAGTTAACCAAACTATAGTAACTAGATTAAAATGTAAAGTTAGTAATAGCCCTAGTAATGTGCCATGGACAAAAATCTTAGACTCTGTCACACAAGAATATAATAATACCCCTCATTCGGTAACTGGATTTCCCCCAATTTATTTAATGTATGGCGAATTGCCTTATAAATTTCTTTCCAAGATAATGAGATATACCCTCCTATAGAAGAAGCTAGAAAAATTGCACAAGAAAGAACTAGACAATATTATCAGTCGAATAAAATAAGATATGACAGAAGATTTCAACAAGTTATATTTAAAGTCGGAGATTTAGTTTTATATGAAGAATTTCAATATCCAAATACCCGAAAACTTGCCCCACCGTATTCAGGCCCTTATACTATTCTAAACAAATGTTCAGATGTTCTTTTTGAAATTGATAAACCCAATGCTCTTTATAAAACTCCCACTGAGATTGTACATTCTACTCGCCTTCGATTTTTCCGTCCTAGAGAGAATTTTCAGTTAAATGATATTAAAAACCCAAGCGAACAGAAACCAGAGGATACTGATGGACTCCCATCAATGGACTGCCAATATTGTGAGTCTCCGAATCTACAACTACTTTTAAGGACAACTAAAAATGGTATAGACTGATCATGTGAAGTTTATTTTGAATTTTGTAATTATCAAGGTGAATTTTGAATTTTATAATATTAATTAATGTCATGATGCATTCTTTTCCTCAGTTGAGTTGTTCTTGTTTTGTTTTTATTTTTCTAATTTTTTTAATAAAATTGTCGGGTTGTGATGGCCACACAACTCAAAACTTTTTTTTTCATTCGGAAAAATTTTATTTTTGGTTTTGGGGGTTTTTCTTTGAGAGCAACTACAGTTGAGAAACTGAATCCATTTATCTACATTTGTTCATCCACAAAAATTTTCTTTTGAAGTGGCGGGAGGAATTTGTTTTAACCTCCTTTACAACTTCATAGTAAGCATTCCTCAGCAAACGTGAGGATACACGGTTGTTTGAGAGAAATGTGATTTGTTTGTTAGAAGTAAGGTATGTTAAAGGTATTAAATGTGTATTGCTATTGAAACGAATTTTGATGTAATGAAGTTGTTTTATTAATGTAACAGTACTTTGAAGAAAAAGAAGAGATATTGATACGAAATGAATGTAAAAATTTACAATATTGTAATTTTGCACGAATAGAGAATTGTAATGAATATAAGAGTACCCAAGGAAGTTAAATAATATAATAGAGTAAATTTTGATTGTGATATAAACAATGTCATTAATATAATATAATGTGAGAACTAATAATACAATATGTGGACAATGTTAAGAGGTAGTTTCCAGGTAGTGTAAATGTTTATATTGTGTTTTATTCATATCAAATATATCAGGATAATATGACATGTAGCCCTAGAATTTATGTTATCGTGTTATATTTCGAATACAAGTCTTAATTTTGAACTTATACTGTAATTATGGTAAAGTGCATACGAAGCAAATAAGATGAAGGATAGTAGGGAAACCGCATGGACCTGCTATCTGGAGGAACCATTGTGGACTTTGCCAGATATTTTTGTAATCTTCTGTTATATTCTGTATAATTGTAATATTTTGTAGTTTATTTTTTTATGTTATGTATGAGAGCCTCCACCCGGGTAGACAACGTTTTTAAAATGGGGGGATATGAAAGATATAAAATTTAAGTTGATCCCCTGTAAATTCTCTTCCCTTCCCATGTTTAAGATGGCATTACCAAATTCTGTTTTCAAGAACCCAGGAATATTTTTCATAGCGTCAGCAATCCCTGGGCAAGCCACACTGTCTATGCCCAAATAAGGCAATCGTCCTGCACAACTGATGCAGCTTGCAAAAAACATCTTTGGTCAGCAAATTCTTCAACCGCAGATACCTCTATACTCAAACCCCGGGAATCACTCAGGTGTTGGCTTTCAACTAGATCAGATGTCTGTTTAGCCACTCGGAAATAAATTTCTTTTTCTAATAGTTCTGTAATCTGATCTTATTTCATTACATATATATACATATATATATATATATATATATATATATATATATATATATATATACATATATATATATATATATATATATATATATATATATACATATATATATATACATATACATATATATATATATATATATATATATATATATATATATATATATACATATATATATATATATATATATATATATATATATATATATATATATATATATATATATATATATATATATATATTATATATATATATATATATATATTAATTATTACGACACACGTTGTTCAATTTCAATTAACACAATATATAAATTACAGTATTCTTTTATACGAGATATTAGCAATAATTGTGCATCCAGGATATAAACATTCCTCTGCTTGTTTCAACTAAAATTGTTACCCATTTCTTTCATTAGTTTTAGGAAATTGATCATTATGATCAAAAGTCTTTGAAAAAAAATTATATTTAGTCAACAGTTATTATATACTTCAATTACACCGCATCTGAATACATTCAGCAAAGAAATCGACATCGAGTTTATTGCCTAAGCAAAAGCCTATAATTGCCCTGATCGTTTCTTTCCTTAACAACGTAATAGTAGTTAATTATCTTGTTTACAAATAATAACCATATCTTTAAATTCTTTCTCATTTCCCAATCAGATACTAGATTTTTTAAGATCAGATACTTCATTTTTGAATTGTCTCTTTAGGAAAATATCTTCAGTCGATGCAATTATGTGATATAATTTATGTAGTTAAGCAGTGGATAACAGCTTTGATGTATTTTTTTAAATATTCCTTGAGTATTTGGATATGGAAATTTTACAATTTTTCCCAACTGTTATGTATATGTAATATAACGATATGCATTAAAGCTCAACTGATGGGCTATAATTGAAAGATTATTTTCTAGTGTAATTTTATACAG
Source organism: Dolomedes plantarius (assembly GCA_907164885.2). Lineage (NCBI taxonomy): Eukaryota > Metazoa > Arthropoda > Arachnida > Araneae > Dolomedidae > Dolomedes > Dolomedes plantarius. The sequence continues at coordinate 209,287,083 of OU015490.1, read as the reverse complement.
CAATGATATTTGCAACTTCATTATACTTTATAATCAATTGAACAATATTTTTCCAAATTTTTATAGTTTTATTTTCGTGCAAATTCATTATATTTTAAAAAGTTTAAAAAAAAAAAACTTCATTTCAGCTTTGTTTTTTTTTTATCCTAGGTAAACTATTCTTGCATTGTTTAAGTATCCTAACTCAATGCAAAGGTAAAGGCGTTGATTAACTACGTGATATAACTACGTGATTCCCTGTTCAGACCGCAGTTCAATTACTCTGGAGCATAGTTTCCCAAAGTGGGCGATACCGCCCCCAGGGGGCGCTATAAAATATCCAAGGGGGGGGGGCGGGTAACTTTACATTCAAACTCATTTACCAACAATTCTGGCTGCAAAACGGATACGATAATTTATCCTTGATTATTGGCTATAGTACTAAAGTTCATAATTGTTTTGGTTAGAAATATTTGAAGTTCATAGTATTTTATAACAATAGTAAGTTCATTTGCATTTAGTCTAAATTACCTATTCTCGGCTTCGTAGCCCTGTGGTACAGTGGGCTGTCTTTCAATGCTGAAGGAACTCGGATCGAATCCCGGCGTCGCGCCGCTAAAATACCTCCGTTTTTGTCGTCCCTTCATAGGGGGTAATACTGGTCCACCTATATGGTGCCTGTAACGTGGATTTTATCGTTACAGTTTTCTTATTAATTGCACCTACTTTCAATACGAGTAATTATTAATTTAAAGGATGTAATCATCTTAATGTTTGTAATGTTAATATTAATCTTAGGATCTTTCCCTATAAGCATTTTAGCGTAATTCATGCATCGCCCCTCTTTTTCGTGGGCGGTCTAAATGGTAGATCTTTACTCAGTACTAGCTATGATAGCATCCGCTATTTTGTTCAGCGATGTATTTTTTTGCCAAGAACCCAATTTAAAAGTAGTTTCCTTTATTTGAAACTGCAATTTACTCATAAAGATAATTGGATGTTTTATGGCTTGTGCCGACCTGTTAAAAAAAGGACCTGACGTTTCCATCCAGGGGTCTTAGAAATCCCTTTTTAATTCGCATAAGGTACAATAGCGCGGACACTCTCTATCTATTTCCCAGTCTTTAATCCCCGACATCTGTTGGCGACCCATCCTTCCCAATGAGAAAATTCTTAAAAATTCTAATCCTGTCCCAAAGCGAAGTTCGCCAATCATATTCGGCGCCGCTTCACGTCACTGATGGCTAAGTCCAATCAGCGGCCGTCCCGCTGTTTTCGCTCCTACTTGGCTATTTTTTTTTGGCGGTTAATCGCCGTTTTTCTTGTTACGAAGGTTTGTTCTTTACAGCGGTTTACCGATGAAGTCCGATGCTACTCTCCGTGGAACGGTAGGCTTTCTCCGTAGTTGGCGATACTTTAGTTTAAAAGAAGTTAATACAACCCTAGCTTGTGTGCGCCTTGTCCAGAATGAAAAGAGATTACTCAGTCAGATTTAGAGATTGAGCTACATTTTCTGATAGCTAGCTGTTTCCTTTTTTTATGCTTAAGCCCCCCCCCCCCTTCAGTTCGGCTTGTCAAATTTTGGCAATTTACTTTTTAACTATTATGACTTTCCTACACTTCATGTTAACTACTACTTTCTTTGTTTTTTTTATTGTAGTTTGTTGAATAGCCCTTCCTTTTTTGGCAATTTAGTAAGATGTACTCTAGTTCTGAAAACAACTTTCCTTTTAATTTTTTTATTATTTTTCCTTTTTCAGTTTTCCCCTAGAGAAATATTACTACTTTGTTGTTTTATTTTTTTTTTGTAAAATTAAATTTCCACCATCAAAATAGGACGTTCTGACTTTCTTAGAGTAAAATTATGCACATTCCTTTGGCCCAGGTATTGTGCATGATTCCAGCTCTGTCTTGATGTGATGGAGGATCTTTTGATCAAATTTAATTTTATTTTTCAAACTTCACATGAAGTAGGAACTTACTTAAGGCTAGGCGTCCTAGTCAATTCTACCTTTTTCCCAGCTTTCTCCCCTGAGTGGTGTCTGTCTTGGTGCACTTATTTTCTTAGGGTCCAGGTGTCATAATCTTTGGCGGAAACATTACTGATCCTAAATTACCTCATTTTGACTTTTTTTTATGGTTTAGTGCCCAACTGTTCATTAATGTTATTTGACAGTTTTTGGTTACAATTTTATGCATTTATTTATGATTTGTTAAACTCACACTTTACTTTATATACATGTAATGTCACTAAATAGTGTTAATATTTTAGTTCGGAGCCAAAGGGCCTGATTATGTTAGTGAGTGATTTTTTTTGGCTTCCCAATATGGAGCAGTTGCAAATTAAGAAGTTTCATTAGGATGTTTAACTTACTTCCGTGGGAACTATTTTTACGTTAGTTACGATATTAAGTATGTTTATATCACTCTTTGTGTGTAGCAATTATTATGCATAATACTGAATATGACATCCAACTTTTGGAAATATTTATCCCAAACTCATGGTTCTGGACAATGTCCATGTACATAAACTTCTAGTAGACCACGATTCTCTTCCCACGTTACATTGTTTGATGCAATATGAATATATAATTTTCCCTCACGCATAAATGTAAATAAATTTTTGTGATTGTATCTGTCAAGAATTGGTGAGAATTTAGCCATGAACAGCTGAGTATCTTTTGTTACTACTGTCTTATACTTCTTTGTAATCACAGGTATGTTTGTTTTTTTATTGTATGTCAAATGTATTTCATGTTTTGGTACCATCCGCATTCAAGTGGAACTTGTCAAAATCGTTTTTCATCTCTGGACAGGAGGGAGTAATCTGTAACGTGGATTTTATCGTTACAGTTTTCTGATTAACTGCACCTACTTTAAATACGAGTAATTATTAATTTAAAGGATGTAATCACCTTAATGTTTGTAATATTAATATTAATCTTAGGATCTTTCGATATGAGCATTTTAGCGTAATTCATGTATCGCCCCTCTTTTACGTGGGAGGTCTAAAATGGTAGATCTTTACTCGAGTAATAGCTATTGATAGCATCCGCTATTTTGTTCAGCAATGTATTTTTTTTCCAAGAACCCAATTTAAAAGTAGTTTCCTTTATTTGAAACTGCAATTTACTAGTACAGATAATTGGATGTTTTATGGTTTGTGCCGACGTGTTAAAAAAGAACCGGACGTTTTCCATCCAGGGGTTGTAGAAATTGCTTTTTAATTGGCATAAGATACAATATCGCGGACACTCTCTATCTATTTAGCAGTCTTTAATCTCCGACATCTGTTGGCGACCATTCCTTCCCCGTGAGAAAATTCTTAAAATTCTCCTCCTGGCCCAAAGCGAAGTTCGCCAATCATATTCGGCGCTGCTTCACGTCACTTTTGGCTAAGTCCAATCAGCGGCCGTCCCGCTCTTTTCGCTCCTACTTAACTATTTTTTTTCGCGGTGAACCGCCGTTTTAATTGTTACGGAGGTTTGTTCTTTACAGCGGTTTACCGATGAAGTCCGATGCTACTCTCCGTGGACTGGTAGGCTTTCTCCGTAGATGGCGATACTTTAGTTTAAATAAAGTTAATACAACCCTAGCCTGTGTGCGCCTTGTCCAGAATGAAGAGAGATTACTCAGTCAGATTTAGAGATAGAGCTACATTTTCTGATAGCTAGCTGCTTCCTTTTTTTATGCTTAAGCCCCCCCCCCCCTTCCCTTCAGTTCGGCTTGCCGACTGTTGGGGGAAGCTAATCTTCGAGATGTTTTTTCCATTGATTCTTCATTTACTACTATTAACATTGACCGGAGTGGGCACCATTTGAGCTCAGATTTTTTTTAGCTCAGATTATGTAGAGCATTCGACTGTGTATATAGCTTATTATAGCTGTTATGTTTTTGATATTCAAGTTTGAGTCAACGACCGTTAATATAAAATAAATAAGTTTTTTTCATAACCAAGTCTAATTCCATTGTGCTGTGTATACTGCTAGAAAGTTGACAGTGGTGAATGCGGGTATTTGCGGTCATCTCATCTTCACAACGATTCGACGATCCGGTCTATAAGACGTGGTTGCCGAATGGTGTCTTCTAGGAGTTTCGCTACAGGTTATTCCTTCGGTTCTCCAGCTTTTCAGCGTCGCAGAGATGTACAGTGCCTTCCATTGTGATGTGTAGTTACTGAGAACTTTCTTAGTCCCAAGTACTGTTCCCGAGGTCGTCCTTACTACCTTCCTTTCTAAAAGTACTCTTTTACAGAACTTCGAATAACCTGGTACCCTTCCCTCTGCTCATACATCGTTTTAGACACTAAAAACAGTAAGCACTTGTGTTCATTTTACCTAAGTTTCCACATCACCGAAGCGTTCCGAATTCATCATTATTCCACGGAATTCTAGATTCTCTTCAGTCTTCAGTAATTAATCTCTTCAGTAGCTAATGTCACCAGCATAGCTAAAAGTGAGAACTTTCTTCAGTAATTAATATCTCCAGTATAGTGACCCCATAATAAAATGACTAGCAAACTGCGATGAATTATTGGCGAATGTCTACACAACAAGTGCCTTCGCTAGAAAAAAAAAATGTGCGGTTGGGGGATCCCCGTCAGGAACGAAGTTCCTTAGGTCATTTTTTCAACTCTAAACGTGATTTAATATTTAGATTTCTATTGATTATATTAGTGTATTTTTGTCACGCCAAAAAGCGCAGCCCTCTTTTATTAAACCAACCAACTCTCTCTCTTTCTCTCTCTCTCTAATTTGTATACTTTATTTTTATTTTTTATCATTTTTTCAAAGCAAAAATGTAAAGTAAGGATTTAAATCAATAAACTCCATTTAATATTTTAGGAAAAATAGTCATTTATTAAAAATTAAATATAAAATAGTGAATTATAAATTATATATAAAAAATTCTAAATAAGAAAAAAAATCTTTTTTGAGATTTTAAATAGCAGAAAAGCCGGAGATGAACATCCGCAAGTGCAGGAGGTGAAATAACGCACCAGTGAGGATCGAACAGACGGTGACAGGGTGGCAGCCAAAAGCGAACGCCACAAGCCAGCAATAGCAAGGTAAGGAAAGTCGCCTGGAAGGGAGATAACGCTTTTTCGTTACGTGACGATTTTTTCCAGTTCACTCTACTGTAAGCAGAGTAAAAGAACTTCGTTCCAAAAAATACCTAGTCTGGCTTCCTAGAAACCCAAACATAACCTAGAAACCTAAACTTTCTAGAAACCTAATGTCTAGACTTTCTACCTTAAAATACCTAGTCTTTAAATAAAAGAATTCCATTAAGACATATAAAGAACTCTCGTCATTTATACATAAAGATATTTTTATACCACTTTCGTTGTCTCAGTGGCAGCGCAACAGAATAAAAATATTTCATGATTGTTGTGTGTGAAAATAAATGATAATTTTTTATATCTTTCCTGTCAAGATTTTGCTTTTGATAATTTTTCCTGTTGATTCATAAAATTGCAAAATAATACATAACGCGTAACTTTTGTGAAAAAAGTGTGGAAAATTACAGCAATGTGGTTAAAAAAACAAATCCAGTGAAAACTTGGCCTGGCATTTCTAATTAAAAGTTACCTGATTTTTTAATATATAAATGTATTACTTTAAAATCTTCCGTTTTCTTTTCATTCCATGTTTTCTAAGGAAGTATGAACATCAACAAGAAAATTAATAGTTTCTCAAAGTTTGTGCTTCATTTTAAACGCCTTGAGGGTTATTTTTTTTTGTAGAGTCTATACAGTATATATCAAGACCATTTTTCATGTGGTTTTTAATCCATTTTACTTTCTTGAGGGGAAAAAAACTATAGATAGCGAAACGGAAAACACAACATACACGCACCAGACGTTTATGTCATGTTTTAAATATTTTTTTTGTAAAAAAAAAGATAAAAGCATTTTTTAAATCATATTTTTAACTATCATTAAAACACAAAAAGAATCATGAAATGTGAGAAAAAAATATTTTTTTAGCTTTCAAGTAAAGACGGATGTTTTGTTAAACATCTTTTTGTAAAAAACAATAAAGCATTGATTAATTTGATGCATGTAAAGAATGACAGAGAGAACATTGCAATGCATTTATCCTAAATTTGTTAAAAAGATTAACTAATTTATTAATAAGAAATATATGTTTACAATATCTATCAAAAGTGTTAAATTTTGAAGATTTTATACAAAAATAAACTATTCGATTACTTTTATACACCTGCTAAAATTGCACAAAGAAATGTAAAAGTATCGGAAGTGAAAATATTTTTCTTGCATTCACCAACTATAGAAAAAAATGAATTAGGATTCCGAAATCATTCGAAGCATTTTTTTTCAAAATCTTTACTTGCGAAAATTTCTGTCTTATTTTTTGAGGGAATATACTACTAGAATAGAAAAAGGATGAAATAAATTGTCCATAACTAGACATTTTTTATTAAGATAATTTTAGTCGAAATTCGACAAATTTTGTACAAACAGCTTTAGCTCTGTTAAAAATACGTATCACAAAACTTATTTTTATCATATGCCCGTTAGGACCCCATAAGCGTAATGAACTAAAAGCTAATCGATAGAATGTATTTAAAAAAATACAGGTCATTTTAAGCAATTACATGTAAAATTTCAGTTATTTCTTATTGTTTTTTTAAATACAGCTATAGATCTACAAATAAGGGCAGTAATTCTTAACGGGGGGGGGGTAGGAACAACCCTGGGGGTGCGAAAGAAGGTACTAAATTTTTAATGAAAATTACCGCCAAACTGCTTATAAAAAACATTCCTTATTCTATTTTCCCTACGGCTGAAATCAGAAAAACGCTACCTCTACTTTCTCCTTACAGTGATGTCTTTCGCGTGTTTCTTTAAAAAAAAAAGAGCCTCTTTTTAAAAGGATAATTATGAACAAACAACAACAACGTAGCCATTAAAATGTAAATATTTTTTTTTATATTTATTAATATAGTATGTATTGTAAATATGTTAATGTTTTATGCAATAAATAAATTATCTTGCAATAAATCTTTTTTCCTAAATAAAAAGCGGAAACACATTTTTGAAGGGGCTTCGAGACCTTATTTTCGGATTCAATGAGGTGTTGACTATTGAAAATGTTATGAACCACTGTCCTAGAGCCTAATGTGTACTTCGTTATATTCATAGCTTTATGAAAAACATATCTGAAGATTTTCATAGACATATCATGATTATGTTTAATGTTATCACAATAGTCGTATACATTTTTTGTCAAAACTAAATTCTTCAGAGAACACAATTAGAGTGCCCACTTGTATTGAATGAATTGATAGCTACTAATCTTTACATCGCTCTCATTTTATTTCTCATGATGGTACAGGAAAAAATAAAAGTTGATTTAGAAACAGAAACTCGCATTCCTTAAGAATCAGGAATGTAAAAGAAAAACGGCGTTGTCATCGAAATCGACCTGTTAAACGTGGGCGGATATATTACGCATAACTTTTTGAATTACAGAATACAGAGTACCCACCTACATCCCTTACCACTCCCTTAACTTCTAAACGGTGACAGCTTAGGCCACAAAGTTGGTGTCTAGGTGTAGTAAAAAGGCTATGCGCTACACGATGAGACAACTTACAACGCCATCTACCGGCAAATTTTGGAATTAGAGTTTTTATCTCAAAAATGGCACGAGATGCGGGGAAAAAAGTCAATTACAAAGTTGTTCAGAATCATTGATTTGGCAAGAAAAGACACCTTCCGCAAATTAATACTTAAAGCAGAATGTAGAAAATGAACATTTGTTTGGTCCCGATTTCGAAAATTGTCATGTCATAAAGAGTGGAAGAAATAAACGGAGACGCTTTCCTATCTTCAGGATCATTTGTGTATGTTGCTGAAAATGCTATCCGTTACTCACATTACACTTCCGAGTTTTTTCCAGGTCTTTTCCAGCTTCGCTCGCGTTTCACGACGCCATAGTGTTGAAAATCCCGACCAAACAAATGTTCATTTTTTACATGTTATTTTGAGTATTAATGTGTGCAGGGTGTCTGTTCATACTAAATCGATAATGCTGAAAAACTTTATAATTGACTTTTTTTCACGTATCTTGTACTGTTTTTGAGATAAACACACTATTTCTAAAATTTGCCGATAGATGGCGTTAAAAGTTGTCTCATCGAGAAGCGCATAGTCTTTTTGCTATATCTAGACACCAACTTTATGGCCTAATCTCTCACCGTTTAGAAGTTAAGGGGAGTGTAACGGATATAGGTGTGAACCCTGTATATTGGCATCAGAGTGAGACGAGTCTAAGCATATATGTACCTCATAATCTATAGTCAAGCTGAAAACATGTAAATAATTTTTAAGGCTCAAGGTAGTAAGCTTAATTAAGTTTTATTTTGTTTTAGCACATATTTATATTTTATCATCATGTTTTTTATCATAATTTTTTTATTATCATCATTTATTTTGAAATGATGTGTAATGTTTAAATGATAATGTGTAATGATTAAATGATTATCAAAAATTTCTATCATATTTTTTGATCATTTGTTTATCATCATTTTTTTATCATCATCTATTAGCACACATGTATTTTTTTTATCAATAAAGTTCTTTTGGTTTTTGTAAATAAAGTTCATTAAGAATTTATTGTTCCTAATGCTCCCTGACTGGAAATATTCCAGACTAAGTCCATATAGGCTTTATTGGCTGAGTAGTCCCTCTTGACTAGGTACAAACTCAATTCTGATTGAGCCCCCCCCCCCCCCAGGGGAAACATTCGAGGGGATCGTACCCTCACCCACCCTCTCTGACAATATAGAGAGAATTTTTGGTCGACGAATTTAATGTGCCCATAGCCGGAATAGACACGAAAATATTCAGTGATACTTGTCAGCATTCGAAACGAGCACCCTCAGTGCCTAATGCCGAAGAACTACTACTAAGATACCTTGGCCTTCATTGAGAATTTTAAATATTTTTAGAATTTGACTGTCTCTCTTAAAAATATAATTCAAAGTTTGATACATATTTAGCGTTTCATATATTTTACATAATGATTTTTTTATATTTCGAGCTTGGATAACATTTTAAAGCAGTCCGAATTTAGTATCCATAAAAACTTTATTTATAAAATCTTAATATAAGTTTGTGCTTTACGGAATTTTTTTTCTCTCAATCTAAAACTGATCCATACTTTTTCGATACTTTTTATAGTGATTATTTTTTACTTGCTAACGTTGAAAACTTTTTTTAATGTTTGCCTTTGGGAATGGTGAAAATTTTATTCATGAAATTTCAATTCTGACTTCAGCTTTAGGGAAATATATTTTTTGAATTTTTAACTCTAAATCAAAAAATTATGATGACATCTTAAGGAAAATAAAGCAAAAGGATCATGTACAGTACTTTAGAGGAATATTATGTAAGGGATTTCAGATACAGTATTTTGAAAGTTTCAAATTTTTCAAAAAAATTATAAACTTATTATGGAGATAAGAGAGAGTAGTTTATCCATGGATTACATAACAAAATATTTATGAATCTGGAAATTTAGACTTTGTACAAATTTATAGTTTGTATAAATTAATGCTAAAAATTCTAGAGTGTAACTCAATAACAAAGAGTTATTTCTTTTTTTTATTTGTGCCCGGTCCCCTTTTGGTATCCGACAACATTCGGAGCAGTTGAGTTTTTTTGAAAAACTTCAGTTGTGAAAATTTTTGTCATATTTTTCAGTGGAATATAGCACTGAAATTTATGAAAATTATGAAAAAAATAGAACCATCAATATGCAACTTTTTTACAAAATTGTGAAATTATGGTCGAAGTATTGCAAATTTTTACATAAACAATTCTAGCTTTATAAATAAATTTATAAAAATAACATTAACCTATTTTTATCATGAATACATAAAGCACTCGTGAGTGTAATGAACTAAAAACTAATCGTTATCTTGAAATATAAAATAAATACAGGTTATTATATGATATTACATATAAAATTTAGTTAAGATTTTTTTAAATGCAGCTATATATCAAATAACATTATACATAAGGTCAAATATGTACTTCGTTACATAATAAGTGTAGGGGTGCGGTGACCCGGTAAACAAAGGCATAGAGCAAGTGATCTGTAAGTTGCTGGTTCGATCCCGACACTATACACTAATGGCGGATGGTGAAAGGGGAAAAATCTGTCCTAGCTGCAATGTCCTCCAAGTTACCAAACACTACCTCTGAAGGTGCTGAGTCAAATGTTCCGCTCTTGTTACTTGACTCCGTTCAAAATTATGCGACCGGTACGGGTGTAAGGTGGACGTACCCCCTGTGGACCCACCGGGGCAACGCATGCAATGCATGCAGCGAAGTGGTCACACATTTCTGGATTCTCGCGGGCAAAGAGTAACGCTCAGCTCCCAGCCATTGGAGACAAAAAAATGTATTAGAAAAGCATGCCTTAAAAATTTCATAGACAAATCATGATTATACTTCGAATTATAGCTATATTGGTTTAGCATTTTTGATAAAAAAATAAGTTCTTCAGAAAACACTATTAAATATTTTCCCATGGATATTGAAATTGACAGTTACCGCTCTTATTTAAATAGCTCTAATTAAATTTCTAATGTTCTTACAGAAAAAATAAAACCGTATTTAGAAACAGAAATTCACATTCTTCTAGAAACAGAAATAATAAATTGGGAATGTTAACCATATAGATGTTTTAAACTTAGCTGGATACTGTTAAATACCTTATATTGCATTTATTTATTAAGATACTTTAATCGTGGTTGAAAAAAATATTCAAATTTTAACACCTAAAAGGCGATTCGAAAAATCATTATTCATTAGCATCAAATTGTATAAACAACATAAGTTCTTTGTTTTTAATAAACAATGCCTGGTATTTATTCGTTTTGTTAGTTCCAATCACAAACAATTCGATAATGAGAAAATTCTAGTTATGCCACTATCGATTCAAGTTATCGATGTGAGGTATATGCGTGGGTGATATATTCGATTTTCGAGATATAGTGTATACGTAAAATCCAGGTTAACTAAAGCTTTCTAGCCATTTATGTTCGACGATTGTTGTACCCTTAACATAAATTACTCGTGTCTATAATTTAACTGGCGCCCGTCTGTTTGGAGTTTCTATTACCATAACGACAGAGTGGGTTAGAATGGGTTTAATGTTATTCGCTGCGTAAATTGCGAATCAATTTAGTTAAGACCACTGTGAATTCCAGACAATGAAATTCTGAATTCAAGATATTGTTGAATGCTGCTAAATTCTGTACATAAACTAAGTGTCTTTTTTATGTATAGTTCCCATTCCCGAAACTTTATACTGATAGAAGTCAGAACGTAGAGCTACATATACGCAAGAAATTAACGAATCTATATCTTTAAGTTGCAGAGCCGATTATTTGGGCGGTCCTTGGCAGAAAACTACTCCATCAATTTACTTAACCTTTAGCTTACGGGGCCAATTTTTCCGATTCCTTGTTTAGAACGGGAAATTTCATACCCCCTTTTTAAGGACGGCCATTAAGGGGGTTACACATATATATATATATATATATATATATATATATATATATATATATATATTTATTCCTGGGATACATGCTATCCCACCCCGTAAGGAAAAGGTTAATGTTGGTCTTAAACGATAAATTTCAATCTATAGAAACAATATCTATTGAAACGAAATATTTTATCAATACATAAATTTGGTTTTTGCAACCGCAATTTCTATTAATTAACGATAACTTATTACTAAAAAAAATTGTTTCGGCGCATGCTCAGTCACATGTTTAAATCTGGCTTTAGTTACTCACTAAGCATGAGGCAGCAAAAACACATTAATTTGTTTCTGCGCATGCTCGGTGACATGTTTAAATCCGGCTTTAGACACTTAATTAGCACGAGGCTCCATAAACACGTTAATTTGTAAATTCCGAGAACTCTCTCTATCTCTGTCTCACTGCCACTTTTTATTTTTAATTATGTTTGTGAGATGTACAATTAAACCCGACGGAAATTATTTATTTTGCGATGTTCAGTAACCTTATTTCTTTTTATTGGATTCAATAGTAATTTTTTAAATTGTGCAGTAAAACCTCTTTTATTTGGATTTCCGAATGTTCCGGATCATCCTGAGATCATTATTTTTATTTGATGTCCACATTAGATAATAATTTTTCAACTATGATAGCAAGAACGTAACTATAAGTACGCGAAATATTCATTTTTTACTTTGATTCAATATACAGTTCCTGCATAGATTCTACAATAAATTATGGTAATAAAATTATTTTTTGTTGAGTTTAAGAAAGCCTTACTAGACTTACCAATTCTTTGTTAAGAAATGATGTGAAAAGTTATTTTTATAATTTTTAATGTCTTGTAAACAATAAATACTACGTAATTTTTTTACAAAACATAGTTTTTTTATCTTAATAAAAGGTATGTCTGCTTAGTTAAGGTATCCGAATACGTTCGAACCCCTTTTTTGAAAAACTGTACTTGGAAAATTTCTACCTTGTTTTTCGAAGGAATATAACAGCAACACTCGAAAATGATGAAGAAATAGACATTAACTATGCAATTGTTTTCAAAATGGAGGAAATTGGGCCTAAATTTAGCAAATTTTTACATAAATGGCTCTAGCTCTAAAAGAAAATATCATGCATATATCATTAATTTTTTTTGTCATATGTACGTAAGTACCTTCTAAGTTTAATGACCTACAAGTTAATCGATATCATAAAATCTATAAAAAATAAGGTCATTATATTCAATTACATGTAAAATTGTAGTAATTTTCAATGAGATTTTTTATAAATGCAGCTATAAATCAACAAATAATATACCTAAAACCAAATATGTAGCCCTTTACATTCTTCGTAGTATGAAAAACCTACAGGAACAATTTCAATGACATATCATGATTAGATTCTGAGTTATCGCAAGAGTCATTTAGATTTCTGTTAACAAACAAATTCCTCAGAAAACACAATTAAAGTTTTCAACTTGCACTGAAATTCACACCTGCTGCTGATATTTAAATGGCTCTCATTTCATTTCTAATGATGGTATCGAAAAAATAAAAGCAGTTTAGAAACGTAAATTTACAATCTTTAAAAATCAGAAATAAAAACATTTTCGGAATTTTCGGAAAAATCGATGTTTCAAACGTAGTTGGATACCTTAAGGATTTTGCTTTGCTTTTTACCCATATTACCCGGATTATCCGGGTTGCCTATGGTCCGAGTTAGTCCGGATACAAGAGGTTTAACTCTATATCTTTATTCTTAATACTAGCTGAAAACCCGCACTTCGCTACGGAGTACATTCAAATTAAATACAACGGTCATTGTATGCAATTAATGCTAATATATATATAAATATATATATATATATATATATATATATATATATATATATATATATATATATTATTTTTTATTTATTTTTTTTATAATAAATACAACGATCAATGTATGCAATGTGTGTAAAAAAGGTGTATTTATACAAAAAATCTTAAGGGATACTTTTATAGACAAAATAATGTAGAAGAAAATATTCAAATTAAATCTAATAGAACATACTAAAGAATATAGTACAGTTTGAGGAAAATATCTTTTACTGTATTTTCATACTTTTTTGGATAATGTCCAATCGTCTGCCGCATTATCAAGAAAAAAAATTCTCTATTACGTTGTTATGCACGTGACGAAAAATTAATTTAAAGCTCCTGAAAAAGAAATCACGTGATCAGCATTTAAATTAAATTCTAAAAATTAATCTTTAAAAGTTCACCAAAAATCAGAAAAGGGAGGAAAAGATTCGAAAAAGATTTCATTTAAAGGAAATTTTATGATCTTTCTCGTGATATAATTTTTATAACCTTAAATTATTAATTTAAATGCAAACTTTAAAAAAGTTACTAAAACAGCTTAAAAATTTAATTTTAAAAAACCTCAGAAGAATTTTTCAAAAATCATTCTAGCGCACCCTACACTATAAGAAGGATCGTTATGCAACATTTCAGCCCTTTAGGTCCAGCGGTTTGGTCTGTGCTTTGTATGTCAGTCAGTCAGTGAGTCAGTCAATTTCGGAACTGTTTTATATATATATAGATTATGGTTTTCAACATTTGGCAATGATGTGTTGAGTATAATTTGTCTATTAGTACATTTATGTACTACTCAGATCTCATGTTTTGACGGGCGTCATCTAGTTAAATATAATTCCTGTAAGGGAATGGATATGATGGCCCGAGTCATTGACATTTATTTTGTTTGGTAACGTATTCATGACCGGGTCTAAAGCTCATAGCATCCAGTTGGTGCAATCGGTCCCCAAAGAGGTAAAATTAAAAATATATCTGAATGATTCAAAACGATTCATCAATATATAATATTAATGAGTAATACAAAATATTATCTTAAATATTGTTTAAAATATATCACTGGAAATTGCAATTTTAGAATAAAACATAAACATAAATTTAATCATATATTTCTCTTAAGGTAATAAATAAAAAAATGGAATACATTTCAAGCTTTACAAATTTATTTATTTTCAATTTTTAATTTTTGTTTTTTCACTAATCCCAGATTGTCTGGCAAGGCTAGACAATCTCCATAAAACCAAAAATATCTAAAAAGTCTAAAAACAGTGGAGGGTCCAGAAGGACCTCGTCTTTGTAAAACTCAAAGATGTCAAAACATGGGCAGGGGAGGCCATGTCGGCAGAGCACCAATAGCGCTCCAGGAAGATCTTCTGACCCTGCGAAAAGTGAGTGCTCTAATACGACCATTCATGAAACACGAGAAGTCTGTTTGATATTTTCTTTACAAATTTATGATTCCTCTTATCTCAGATAACAGGGAAAAAAAAAGATCGGATGAATATATTTTTACTGTAAATCTCTCGAAGGCGATATCGGAACTTTATCCGCTTTTCTTGCAAGAAATACTTTCCATTTAGTGTTAAATAAAAACGTCATTTTTAACCATTACATCTCTTTCATGCACCGTTCTCTGCAAACGAGATAAGAATTTTTCGAGATACTTTCAGTATGCATAACAGTGTTCAAATAGCATTTTCCAAAACACATATTTTTGACTAAAGTGAAACAAAAACCTTCGTCAATATTTATAAACAAAACGTGTAAGGAAGATTCTAGGAATCGCGAATTCTTAAAACCAGTTTATATACCGTAAAACTTAAAAATTTATTTCTGCTTCTGATTTGTTTACTCTTCATATTTTTATAAATGACTAAATATTTATAAACTCTATTTCACACAATTTCTTTTTATATACGAATATATATATATATATATATATATATATATATATATATATATATAGATATATATATATATATATATATATATATATATATATATATATATATACAGAGAAGTAGCTATCTATATTTTTCAAAGGGACATTTTAAACTAAACGGTAAATCCTACACAAATATAAAAGCGGGATATGCAAAAGATATTAACAACGCTAAAGTTTGATTTCCTAAACGAAGATTTGCTAACGTGCACAAATGCTTAAATACCTGTTGCGCAATTAAAAATAAAACTTCAAAGCTGTAACGAAATAAAAATTAATAATAATAATATAAAGAAAATACACGTACTTCCAGATGCATTTCAGTGTCATATGCTTATTGGCGGTTTTATCCCCTCATGTAAATAATATTTTTTTTTCTGTTTTGCAGATGGCATTCTTTTCAGCACCGGTCACTGTACGATAATATAAAACTGTCTCTCCAGAGTAAAATTCTCTATGGAGTAAATGCCATTCATCCAGGATACTCTGTTGAGAAGAAACTGGAAAAAAACCATACGGTCCTAAAGTTTTGCACAAAGGTGTATTTAGCGAATAGTAATTACTTATATTAATACCAATACTGTATAAAAATGATATCTGTTTTTGTATATTATTTATATATTTTCCTTGTTCTTATCAACCTAATTCAATTCAAAATAATAATATAAAACACATATATGAATATGAGAATATTTTTTCCTTCAAGCACTGAAATACATTACCTTCTTTGAAGTAACGCATTTTGCATATATGCTTTTTATGCTTGTGAGAGGATCTGTTAGATTGCATTCTCAAAAGCATTTCAAGAACGTCTCAAAAGAAAATATTTAATTAATCCTAGCAGCAGGTAACATTTTTTTATCTATTATTTCAAAAAAATATAACCACATTTTATAGTTAAATAGCAAGATCTTTCTTTCAAAAACATGTTTTTTTTTTCAAATGCTGTTTTATTTCAAATAAAATAATCTTTTTTTATGCCGTAATATTCTTCTCCATGCGTTTAACGCTTAAAATGCGGATATTATAAACTTAGAAGCATAGTCCAAATAATCAGCAAGTAGTTATTTCATCTAACTGATTGTTAGGTAATATTAATTATGTTTAATGTATGGACTTGATAAAAGGTTAATAAAAATTGTAAATGAAAATGTATCTGCTATACATACATACATATATATATATATAACAAACAGTTCCGGTGTCTAGAGTTTAAACATCGTATGAAACGTCAAACCTACTAATCCAGTTAGAATTCGGTAAGACAGATAAACAAAGTTCTTCCACTTCTAAGTAATAAAAGAACTCAAGTAAGACGAACACTTATATTTTGACATTACGGTACATAAAATACAATCTTAATAACATAGAAAGAAATGCGTTATTCAACTACATCGTTAAAAAAGAGAAAAGTCATATCGCAGCCGTCAGCCGCGCGTCTTGGTCTTACAGAAGTTTGTTCAGCTCTGCCAAGTTCGCTGAGAGTTCACAGATGGCGCTAGCTGTAAAACAAAATCGTCTGCCGCTAGTGTCAGAGGTTGATGCCAGAGGGCGCTTCCCACAGTTCGGCCCTCCTGACCGGATGACAGTCCTTCGCATCCAGATCTGAAATATTCTTCAAAAGAAAAACAAACGGAAAGTATCTATTCGAAAAAATTCAATACAAACAACAACAAAAAAATCTTTCCAGTCTGCTGTCGTCATAATCCTTTTTCTAAGACATCATCGTTGTGGTGGTCATCTCGTCTTCAAAAATCATCGTCGCTTTCATTATCATGGTCTATTCGTCGTTGTCGTCTTTAAAATCAAAGCCATGTAGTTATAAACGAATTGAACAGTTGTAAAAGAGGTGAAACATTAAAATACCGTATATCCGTCTTCATCGTCTTAAGTTTTTCATCTTTATCGTAAAACAAAAACAAGTAATTTTGTAACACTCTTTAGGACAAAATCGGGGTAAAAATGTCTAATTCAGTATGTTGACATTGTATTATAACTTAATTTTGGCTCCAAGTAGTCATGAAATCGACAACTGTAGATGTAAAATTTGGATCTTCATGTTGTTGTATTTCAGTATCTTTAGATGCTTGTAGATCTTCAAAAGACAGTTTATTAGCACCATACAACTGTTTCTTCTCTTGTAATTTAAGGAAATTTTCTTGCTTCTTCATCAGTTTTTCACTTTCGGTTTTGATTTTAAATAACTGTTGTCCAAATTCATTTTCTAATTTTGAAATACTAATTTGTAACAAACGATTTTCTTCTTTAACAGTTTCTAATTGCAATTATATTTCTTTTATATCATTTTTTTATTTTTATTTTATATCATTTCTTTTATATCATTTTCTTTTATATCATTTCATCTTGGAATATGAAAAATGTTCACGTACCTCTTAAAGATGCTTGCTATTAATCCACGTCCTTTAAATCTTAAATCGTCAATGGAAAGCTGTCAGTGGTAATCCATAATATAATCGTTGATCCGGATACATCGGAGTTTAATTACTGTTCTGTTGTTGATCATCAAAATTATATCCAAAGGAAATCCAAAGTCACAATTACTAGGTTTTAATGTCACGCTACTCAGCACACTATAAAGTCACACTATAAAGTTTCACACTAATTCCTGAGATCATCCCGTTCGGGCCCCCATGTTAATAACAAACAGTTCCGGTGTCTAGGGTTTAAACATCGTATGAGACGTCAAACGTACTAATCCAGTTAGAATTCGGTAACACAGATAAACAAAGTTCTTCAACTTCTAAGTAATAAAATAACTCAAGTAAAACGAACACTTATATTTTGACATTACGGTACATAAAATTCAATCTTAATAACATAGAAAGAAATGCGTTATTCAACTACATCGTTAAAAAAGAGAAAAGTCATATCGCAGCCGTCAGAGAGTTCACAGATGACGCTAGCTGTAAAACAAAATCGTCTGCCGCTAGTGTCAGAGGTTGATGTCAGAGGGCGCTTCCCATATATATATATATATATATTATATATATATATATAGATATATATATATATATATATATATATATATATATATATATATATATATATATATATATATAATATAATATAATATACATATATATGCAAATAATACTATGCTAAATTATCTAAATATTGCTAATCTATGCTAAATTATCTAAATATTATCCTCTTGATGAATGATTTATACTAACCTCAAAATATGTGTAAGAATTGCACCACATATTTGTCTCCCTTATAGTACAAAATTTTTACAGTAAAAGATATAATTCCTGGGCAATAAATCCATCTCAAGGACGATAAAGATGTAAGATCTAATGAAGAAAGAAAAATAATATTTCTTGATCATATTGTTCTTAAATCGCTCGTTATAAGTGGATGGAATAACTGCGAATCGTGAAACATCATTTAGATAGAAGAGGACTATCCATAAACTACGATGTTTTTCCTCCAGTGGTTGGCGACACGGTGATTTCGGACAGTTGTAAAAGAGGTGAGACATTTAATCTCTTACAACCCGAAAATGTAGTCACGTTCCATAAAACACAACGGGAATGCAACTAACACTTCTTCTATGGAAATAAATCCTGAGTTTCTAAATATATTTCGTGCAAAACAAATGTTATAAATGTAGTATTAGACTGACAATATAGTATGAACCATGAGAAAAATATAGTTTAAGAACTTAATAAACCTTAATATATATATGTGCGTGTGTGTGTGTGTGTGTGTGTGATATTGGAAGAAATCTGTGGCAACGGCGAGTGACGAATCAGAAGCGTTCTCGCCTGACGGAGATCTTCGGTGTTCTACGAGGAACACATGACGAGAGGGAGTAAAAGACGCCGCGAAGGAAAGAGGTTATCAATAATAACGTGGTGGCAGACGGCTACCGTAAAGACGTAAAATTGTGTATAGTTTTTGTTAATTGTAACTGTTTTTGTCCTGTGACTGTCAAGAAATAAATTGGTGTTAGTGTGAACCGGTGTGTTCAATTTAGAACGACGGACACCAATTTACGCACACACACACACACATTTATATATATATATATATATATATATATATATATATATATATATATATATATATATATATATATATATATATATATATATACATATATATATATATATATATATATATATATATAATATATATATATATATATATATATATATACAGATATATATATATATATATATATATATATATATATATATAGATATATATATATATATATATATATATATATATATATATATGAAAGCAGAAAAAGCTAAAAGTGAACAATATTAATTCAGCCCTGACAAAACTATATAAAGTATACATTATTTACGGCGCTAAGCTGCACATAAAAAAATTACCATATAAGAGGTTGTAAAACAGAAATTAAAGGAAGCATGAAGATTTTACTATAACTGCACGGAAAGCATGTGTGGAAAGATTAAAAAAATTAACTATCAGAAAATGAAGGCCTTGTAGCTAATGACTGGGGGAAAGTTGTGACCACCCCTCTCCGCTTAAAACATGTTTTTATGTCCAGGCAACATAGGTGGACAAAGTCACCTCAAACGCCTTATATTACGCCTTCAATTGTAAGAAATTCTGCTGTGAATATTTGGCAGCTATGTATCAAAACTTTAAGTTATATATCAGACTGGACATTCCAGAACGTACTATTGTAAATCATATAAAAGCCTTGTATCGCGAAGTGGGTTTGAAAATACAAAAAATTAAATTCCCGTATTTAGTCTTGATTCCCAAATTCCCTATAACTCCCGTGAAATTCAGAACTGTCACAATCGGATACATTACATATTTAAAATTAGCTAAAGATAAACTTCTTCAAATACTTAACATTTTACATGCCGCACTATGATCCAGGAATAAAAGACATAACTAATTCATCAAATTCACATAAGAATACACCCATAAAGAGTATAAAACAAAAAAAATTGCGAAAAAATTTCTGTCTATGATTTCCCGGATGTTCCATTTTTGGAACATTTCCATATAACGCTATCTTTTGTCTTTTTTTTCGCTTCATGAAAACAAAGCATTGTATGATGAATCTTTTAAAATTTTTAGCTGTAATAATGGTTTACTGAACAATTTGATGTGAAATTTTTAAAATTTAAGTAAAAGTCATAAAAAAATTTACATAAATTTCAAATAACGTAATATTTTATAAGAAATGCGATGCAAAAAGTATAAAGTAACAATACAAACAATTTTACACTTACAGAAACTTGACTAATAATATACATAATATGAATAAATGGGATTTTAAAAATGTAAAATTACTTACCAATAAAAAATAAAATATTTTATCCTTTAGAATGTGCGTGGGATATCAACCAGTAGCACAAAAAAATATAAAACATTCTAAAACACTAATTTTTTGTAATCCTTTTTAGCAGTTTCTCAGTGTCCATGATATTGTGGGAAGCAGTGCACATGGAGCCTTTTCTTTCCTTCAAAAAATATGTTTGTAGTGGTTTTTTGGCACACAACACAACTCCCTTGTGATGATGTAACTATATAATGTGCATCTGATTTTCTTGCAGACTCGACTGATGGGCACGGGGTCTGGGTCCAGGTATAACGTAATTTTTTTGGTTTCTCTCGAAGCAAATTCAAATTAGTTTCTCTTCTAAAATTCAAATGAGTCATTTCTAATGTTGTGTTTTGTGTAAATAAGTGTGTAAGATCCACCCAGCGGCCACAAACATATTCAGTGCGTTGATAAATAAGTTCCAGTACCATATTTTGCTGCGTAATTATGGTCGATAACTTCCAAGAAGTCGGTCCAACAGGTCTACTCCACCCATTCCTTCATTATATAATTTTATAATGTAAGGTTGGGGAACATCATCTTTATTTTTTTAAGCTCGGACATATTTTTTTGCTCTTCCTAATGGTTCATGGGTGATAAAATTTGATGCAATAGTTACAACAGAACTATAGTTCCATTGGCACATATAAACTTCTCCATCGCATCGGTAATCAAATTCTCCATGTTGAAATTTAGACATTTCTTTTGCTGTTTTAAGAGGACATTGTCCCGTTCTGGAATCTCGTACTGTGCCGATTGCCTTAAAGCCTTTGTTAGATATATCTGTCAGCAGACTGTGCGATGTAAAAAAGTTATTGAATATATTTCGCGTTTCTCTGGATTGTCAATAAAAGATAATAGTTCGGAGACAACTTTTGATCCATGCCGCAAATTTTAATTTTTCGACCCTAGATAGACATAGCAAAAGAATAACCATTTGCTGAGCCGAACATCCAAACTTTGAAACCAAAGTGAATTGGATTTTCCACGTATGAATATATAGAGAATCTATGCTCACTTCTACCCAGACTTGGGTGTATATAATTTGAAGTGGCACTCTATTTGAATTATATACAAACACAGTTTATACATGAAACAATGTTTTTTGAATTCGTTGCACATATAATTGGCTTTTACAGCAATAAGCATGCGTACTACTTGTACGGAATGTATAAACACAGCTTTCAAGAACAATATATTTTTATACTCACGAACAGTAAGTCAAACCAGCAGTACTGCCATGTAAACTTCTGGCCCGCTAAGCACTAGCGCAGGATAACACCTTTTCAACATTAACAACCTCCCCTTTCATTAATGACGCTGCGTGGTATTTATACTAAGCGCGTATGCCGAAATTAGCATATCTAAAGCAGCTTCTTTAGTTCATTCACTCAAAAGTTCGATTCTTGTGAATCGAATCTTGTGTATACCTTACAAATATCTTAGCCGAATGATGTCCATAATATGGAACCATGGATTCATCGATACTCTTTTATATGAAAAAATACAAAATGACGAAAATCTTTTCCAATCTCTTCATAAAAGGGGGAGATTTTCCCTAATTTATCACCTGGTTCCAAATTACTATTATCAATAATATGGAAATACTTTTTTAACATCCGAAATTTATTTCTGGGCATTGTAGTGCTAACAATTGGGATATGCAAATCTTCCGGAGAGCTCCAATATGAAATTTCATCAGGTACTGAGTGGTAGCTGTAGAGACAGGCGAGTCATTATAGCAAGGAATAACGCCCCCTATCGTGGCGTAAGGGGTACTAGGAGAACGCTGGGGGTGATTGCAGACTCCAGACGTATCTGATAAGCTGTCACAGAGAACGACGGAGGTGATTGCAGACTCCAGTCGTGTCTATATATTTTTAGAGAGAGAAGTTCGGAGGTGATTGTAGACTCCGAACGTAGCTGGTATTTGCTTTAGAGCGTTGAGGTTACGTTAATAAATTGTTCCTGTAAATATTGTTCTTCTACCTGTTATATATATCGTCTCTTGTACTTGTCCGTGCTGTGCTCCGTCCTATAATAAACTACATGTTTTAAAAGAACTGGTTCTAGTTTGAAAAAAAAGGGATTTTCAACTCGCCATCCGTCACAACACGTTCCATTACGAGAACCACAGCTTAATCAGAGTGAACCACAGCAGACCAGAGCAAAGGACTGTTGACAGAGCTAATGAGACAGATGTCATGGAAATCACTGACATCTGTCATCCATGACAGATGTGACATCCATGTGACATTTCGATCATTTTTCAAAAAAAGGAAACTTAAACCCTAAAATGGAAGTTATTTCTTT
>OU015490.1:209186593-209259093 GCA_907164885.2 Dolomedes plantarius | reverse complement strand
TTAATTATAATTTTTTTAGAAAACTTCTTATTTGAAGTTCAAAGAACGGTATCAACATAGAAATATAAATCCAGTGATTTGGCAATTATATTCTTGATGTATTTTTAATTACTTTGAAAACAAATTAAAATGTTTTTGATCTTTCGTTTGATGTGTTCTGAGATTATCTTTTTCGTTTAAAATGTATGAGTAAACAGATGAAATTGTAATTACAAAATCGATTACTTTAATTCCCGGGTAAATGCACTTACATTTAGGATGTATCATTAAATATTGATAACAACTTTTGTAGGGAAATTAAATGTTATTTAATCTCTTCCTTTGATATAGAAAACCATGACAAAGCTAAAAAATAAATGATATTTACAATTTTGCCTTAAAAAAATAAACATAAAGTAATATATGATGGAATTACAGAAATTGGTAATTGTAATCGGCAATCTTTTTTCATCCGTGAATCTCTATGCAATTGGAAAACAATCTAAAGCTGTAATTATATTTTTTCTTGCAGCAAAATTTCATTATACATATATATATATATATATATATATATATATATATATATATATATATATATATATATATATATATATATACATATATATATATATATATATATATATATATATATATATACATATATATATATGTATATGTATATATATGCAGTCGAACCTCCCTATATCGTAGTAGCAAAATGCCGGAAAAAAATTCAATATATAGAAATTTCGATATATAGAATTGATCTTAGTTTTATCATAATTCTCCTAAAACATTAAAAGCTAATTTTCGTATACGAAACTCCATTTCCAATTTATGTGCGAATCACATTAAATGAAAGTTAATAACTAAAAAATGAATTAATATGAAAGATTTATTGAGTACTATATACCTTTAATAAAAACAATAATCCAGACAGTGGTTACAGTGAATACAGTTACATTCTTTAAAAACAAAAACTACGAATATCTTGCCGAACAGACAGTTTTGCGGAAAGTTCATCAAAGAATGCTCGCATTTATTCAGTCCATTAAAAACTTCATCAGGGACATTTCCCATGAGTTGAAGTCCACGAAGTATTGTTTCATACGCCAAAAATTGGGAGATTTTATTCTTAAGTGGAATAAAATCTCCCAATATGTCTTGAAAAAAAATTTCGATATATAGAGATTTTTTCGATATATAGAAACAGTTTTTCTATGTAATGAACATGGAGATTTGCTAAGAGTTCGATATATAGAAAATTTCGATATGGGGAAGTCCGATATATGGAGGTTCGACTGTATATATATATATATATATATATATATATATTCGTAATAAAATATTTAATGCTGGGAAAATTTTTCTGTTTGCGCCAATAGGATCAGAGATGCATTGGATTTTTTTCAATGTAAAAAGAATCTAAAATTAACCAAAATGGGTTCTCACTGAGACAAAGGTCATTGAGACTTTTTTGCAAATCAGGCTATCAATAAAATTCCTGGCTGAAAATGGATCCGTCATTCGAAGCCGGCAGCTTGTTTTTCTTACCAGATCTAGCGTTGGATGATAAACTTTTCTACAAGAATGGTGAATCCACAACTGTTGCATTGCCAAAGTTTCGTATTGAGAAAAGACTGAATGCGCAAATAAGCCCTATTTCATTGAAAGGGATACTGAATTGAGTACGACTTTTTGAGGAAGCGGGGAGTTTGGAGGATCCTCCACGAATTGGCAGACCATCCTTAAGCGCGGTAAGCGTCCTTGTTGTACGAAGTGTCATGGAAGATTTGGCAGCCGAGGCATCAACAGGGAGTAGCAACGCTCGTGAAGCCGGGAGAAGAAGAGATTCCGGAACCGTCGATTCGACGTATTCTGCGCGGAATGTTGAATCTGTATCCGTACAAAATCCAGGCTTTTCACCAGTTAGTACCGGGAGATACAGATGCAATACAAAACTTTGCTACACGGGCTCTGGCACAAATGGAAGGTAACCCACAATTGTTGATGAACGTCATGTGGACGGATGCAGCCCACTTTTCACTGCATGGTGACGATAATACGCAAAACAGTCGTATCTGGGAGGAGTCAAACTCTCGTGAGTACCTGCCTGAGCCATCCACTGCATTTTCCATATGTGACTGTTGGGTGTGGTTTCACCGCCTATTTTATTCTGGGCTCTATATTTTTCGAAGAGCCTTGTTCTGAATATGGCAGGAAAACCTGTACAGTCACTGCATCGCGGTATCTTACGCTTTTGCGCGACCACGTTATGCCTGAATTGCAGGAAAGAGATGCGTTACTTGTTGTCACCTTCATGCAGGATGGTGCCCCGCCCCACAATTCTCGTGATGTCAAGACGTTCCTGTTGGAATCTTTCACTGAAGACCGAGTGGATGTCGTGGTTGTCAGGTTCACTTGCCCTCACTGCATTCTCCATATGTGACATGATCGTCGTGATTATTCGACGTCTATATATTATGATCGTCAGACATGACCCTGGCGGTTTTTTTTGTTGTCGCGATGCTTAAATTCTGGTGTGTACCGGGGCTCCCCAACCATATTGGTGGAACTGAAAAATGCGTTTCGACAGAAAATCGCTGCAATCGATTGCGACATGCTAAACTCCACTGAAATGGGTGTAGTGATGCGCCTCGCTTGCCTATGACCTTCTGCTGGTGGTTTTCTCGCGCATCTGGTACTTTAAAATAAATGCACAGTCTCATGTAATGTGATGTGTTTGATTTTCTGTTTGTTATTGCCTGATTTGCATAAAATGTCTCAGTATGACGTGTGAGCGCCCTCTTTGAGTTATTTTTGGATTTTTTTCTACATGGAAAATAAATCCAAAGTCTTTCTGATCCTATTGGCGCAAACAGAAAATTTTTCCGAGCATTGCTTCATTTATTACGAATTTTTGAACTTTGCACGAATTTATGACATACCCGGTATATTATATATATATATATATATATATATATATATATATATATATATATAGGACACAGTTGAAAGTGAAATGCCAGTATATGCTCAGAACCACAAGAGCCAGGAACTAAAAACATGAAAAGATAAGTGAAAAAAGGGTTTTTGACAGCGGCGCCGATACTGTCTAAAAACCAATGGATTGTTTCTAATAAGCATTATCTGAGCAATAAACATACTTAGACACCGTACAGTCCATAGGAAAAAGAAGAAGGAATAATCAGTTGCTTTATCATAGAACACCAAACCCGGCACCAGACAAAGTGGAAGTTAAGTTAAGGAGACCGCAAGAAGACTGACGTCACAAACATTGCAACCATGGATTTAATGGAAACACAGAAGCAAACTTACTAAAGATACTATGTATTAGGACTATTTAACCTAAGTTAACTTAGACATTTATTATAACTAAGATTTATTATTACATATTTATTATTTTAATTACACTAGATTTATTATTTTTTATTTTACTTTTAATAGTTATTTACTATCATTATTCATTTAGTTTTCTATTAATATATATATATATATATATATATATATATATATATATATATATATATATATATATATATATATATATATATATATATAAATTATAAAATATGCATTTCATTTTAAATGAGGAAAATTTTTATCTTCTAAAATAATATTGTTTATTTTCAGATGTTTCAGAGAATTTGAATCCACCTAAGTTTCAATATTAGGGAACAATATTAGTGAAACAATATTAAGTATGTCAAAATATATGAGCCGAAAGCTTATGTAGGGGTGACTACAAGATTCGCTGGACCATTCAAGAGGATTAGCGCCGTCAGGGATCACGTGTATCCACTAATTGATGTAGCTGATACCGTATTTAGAGAATGACTGATGTAATACCGAGTTAATTTACGAATGAGAAGTTCAGACATGTACATGAAAGTATAGTAAAGTGATTAAAACGCTCCTGTCTAAATCAGCCGAAATATTGAGTACTAAAGCTCATATAAGAAAAATATACGTATTAGTAAAGTAGTTTAATAAAGTACGTCATTCTTGAGTAAACTTTAGGTTGATGCATAGGAAATATTGAAGAAAATCCTTGTTAAATGAAATATGTTTGTTTTATATATGTATATATATATATATATATATATATATATATATATATATATATATATATATATATATATATATATATATATATATATATAATAATAAACCAAGATTTCATCTCAAAAGAGAAGCCCCCTTTTTTAAAAATTCATTTTTCTTTCTTGAAAATGATTAAGAAAATGGATAATTCACATCTCATTTTCTAAAGTTGCTTAAAGTTAAATTGGGATTAGTTTATGTAACTCTCATCAGATTGAATGAATGTCCATTTTTTTTTAAATTGTGCTTCTTAGTGTGTGGAACTTTCTCCTTCTATTACTTCTTTTGTTATTTTCCTTTTACTTATCTGGGATAGATAAATTTGAAGATATGGAACTATTTATTCTGCCACCATACGATCATTACAATTATAGTTTTAAGAGACAGTTTATAATGTGTTTCGTTGTGACTGCTAAAAAATTCTCTTCAAGCTAAGAAAAAATTAGAACCATATTTATAAAGAAGAAAGAAAGTATAACTTACAGTAAAATTTTCATATTTCTGAATAAATGATTTTCATAACTACCGACGGTTGAAAACAGGAATCTGTTTCTCGAGTCTCTAGCCTTTTAAACGGTACCAGATCACTTAAATGGGTGGACATAAAATTGTCGATTACAATTACCAATTTGTATAATCCTATTATTCATCATTCCTATAATTTTGTTTCTTTTTTTTTAAACAAAGTTATAAATAAGTATTTATTTTTTTACCTTTATCAGGGTTTTTTGAATCAAAAGAAGAGATTAAATAGTATTTAATTTATAAAATATATTATAAATAAAATTTCTTATCAATTTTTTATGATACATCCTTATTTTCCAAGGAATTAAAGTAATAGATTTTGGAATTACAATTTCATCTGTTTACTCATCCATTTTAAATGAAAAAGATAAACTCAGATCACATCAAACGAAACATCAAAAACTTTTTAATTTGTTTTTAAAGCAATTAAAAATACATTAAGAATTGAATTGCCCAATCACCGGATTTAAATTTCCATGTAGCAGATTGTTCTTTAAATTCTTAATTAAAAAGTTTCCTGGAAGAAAGAATTTTTGTAATTAATATTCAATAGCAGATGAAACATTTATGCATTATTAAACAAATTTGATATTATTCCTCTTATAATGTTGAAAGAATAATTCCAGCAATTTTTTTTTTGCACAGATAATTGTTCCCGTAATGAATTTGTTGAAACACGCCTTATTTCTGTTAACATGGCCATGCAATGTACCCCAATATTTTGCTTTGTGCTTTCAGAGTAACGAGAAATACCATGAAAGGGTTGAAAGAATAGCTCCTAAATGTCTATGGAAGCAAAAAGTTAATGAACACTAATAGCATTTATTTATTTTAAATTGAATAGTGCAATAATTCGCAAAAATATTAATTCGTAAGTAATTACTTGCCCGTATATTTTTATTAATTCTCGAAATCCAATTAAAAATGTTTTAATTTCTATGCCTACAGCATTAATTAGTATCAATTAACACTGATATTCAGTAATTCAGGAATATTAAAAAAATTTGTTAATTATTGGACATTTACTTCACACAAAAGTACTTTATATTTATAATACATTATTTCATCAATTAGAAACACTTTATTATTAAAAAGAATGTGCTTGTTAATTGAGGAAAAAATTTAACTTAATGCATATATTTCTTCATAAATATTTCTTTCATAAAGCATTTTACAGGTACATTTAGATGAGTATGTACTAGTACATTATGATTTTACTTTTGTAAATTCCATTCAAAGTCTTATTAGGTATTAACCTTGCACAAAAATACATATAACACAAATACATTTTGATATCTATGTATGAGTACATTGTGATTCTATTGTTGTTAATTCAAAGCGACGTTTCATTGAGCATTAACTTAGCACGAAAATACATAATTACAATAGAACTACAGTTAGATGAACATGCACGAGCACTTTATGTTTCTACATTTGTTATTTCCATGCAAAGTATACTTGGGTATGAACATAGCATAAAATGATTAATACTTATAATACAGTTTCATTTTGATAAGTATGTATGAGTAAATTATGATTCTACTGTTGCTAATTCCATGCAAGGTCTAATTGGGCATTAACTTAGCACAAAATTTCATTAGGGAATAATTTCGTTTATCAGTTTAGGGAAAAAGTACCCTAAATATCATCAAAATATCGATTTTTTTACTGTCCCAAATTATTTATATACCATTTCTAAATATACTGACGGAATTTCAAAGCTGTATCTTCATTATTAAAGAAGTTATTAAAGTTTTTCTGCATGATGACAGAAAATGAAAGGGACAGCTCAACGGACATGGATGTAAACACTAGCATCACAGCCAAAAGAAATATCACATTATTTTATTTTATTTCGCCACAAACCACGAGTGAAGTGAAGTGACGATTCATTGTAACCAGTTCGTATTGTTTACAACGTTCTTGTTTTCGTTTCGCTGTTATTTAGTTAAAATTCTTTTTAAATAGCTGTTTTTGAACTTCCGAGTACTACATATTTTGTCTTTGGTGTTTTGAATTTGGTGTTTTTAAAACTAATAGAATTATTTCTGTTGGAGTAAGATGCATTAAGTATCTAAAAAATACTTTCTTTTGTATTACATCAGAATAGGGTGCCCCTTGGCGCACTTCTTGGCACGATTGCGATACATACATACAATCAAGCGTAATGCATACATAGAAACATACACATATAAATACATATATACATACAAACATTGTGTTATAAACACTTTAAAACTGAATTCTAGGTACATTAATAGAATATCTACATACCTGAATTTTCTTCAAGGTCCCGGAATTGCCTGAGTTGAACAGCAAACACTTCTTATTAAAAATAGCATATTACACTGATCAAAGAAAATATAATCCACAAGAAACAGACTTTAATTACAGACTAACATAGAACACACAGTACATGTAGAAAAAAAAACATAAAGTGATGCATTCTGGGAAGGGGGAAAAAGTCCCGTCAGGCGCGCTTTCGCAATAACTCTTTTACAAAAATCCCTTCGTTACGGGTTTTCCAACATCCTCCCACCTTGGAACTTAAAAACTATATTTTTAATGTTCAAATGTTCTAATATACATTTCTTTTCACTCGTCTAGAAGTTCGACCGTATCTGGTTTTAACGATGGAATTGTCCTCAACAGTCTGGTGATCATCTGATCTGGATACATTCGGATGCTGACCAGATGTTGTATCTGCTACTACTGTGTTTTGTGGAAAAGGTTCAATTTTCTCTCTCGATCTAACTTCTAAGGGTAACAGTCTGGAAACTGGTCGTAAGAACTCACCTGATTTGGTTTTCACTTTTACCAATCTAATGTGTCCATCTTTACCTTTAAACACCTTCACTACTTTTGCTAAAGGCCAATCCAGTCTTCATAGATTGCCGCTGGAGACAATAACTACCTCTCCAATCTCCATAGGCTTTTCGTCTTTAAAATGAAGATATTTCTGCCTTAACTGACCAAGATATTCGGATCTGAATCTCATACGAAGATCTTGTTTCAAATTTGAACGATAAGTGAGTATTTTAGTTAGTGAGGACGCGTCTAGTTGTTCAAAATCTTGTACTCCAGACTCTCTTATTTCATTCAGGAACATAGATGGAGTAAGTGGAATTAAATCCTCGACATCTTCAGAAATGTACGTTAATGGGTGATTATTCATGTTCTCGCATTCGCAGAGTATTGTTACCATTTCTTTTCTTCTTAAAATTCGAGTTTTGATTCTTATAACACCGTTACTATCTGTCACAGCTTGAAGTTTGCGCAATCGTTCATCTTCGGGTCCAGAAAAAGCTTTTTGAATAAATCTCATTAATACAATTTCACTACTCTGTCTTTCAGATTCGTTTATCGGCCCAAAATTTCGATTTTCTTTCCTTAATCGGAAGTTTCGGAAAAATCTATAAATCCAAGTAACTATGGTTATGATCTTCTCGAATGATGAAAATCTGTCAAAAAGCTTCTCGCAAACAGATGTGTTCGTAGCGCTAACAATAGAAACTCTCTTCTCTTTGTTCACAATTTGTAGGTCTGGATGGATGTCTGATTTTGGCCAATTTTCCACCGATTCTCTGAGGCATTTAGGCCCCTCCCACCATCTGGATCTTGCAAGCTCATTAGATCCACAGCCTCTTGACGGGAGGTCGGCTGGAATCATTGCACCTGGAATAAAGTGCCAATCTACAGGATTACTCATCTTACGAATTTCTTTCACACGGTTTAGTACGAATGTCGACCAGTTTTCGTTTTTCTGAATCCAACATAGAGCATTACTTGAATCAGTCCAATAAAAAGTATTAACATTTTCCATTCCTAATTCTTTCTTTGTCGTTTGAGCCAATCTAGCACCTATATTGCATGCCATAAGTTCCAGGCGTGGGATTGTCAACGATTTTATTGGTGCTACTCTACTTCTGGCCTGCACTAACTGACACGTAACTTCATTCAAATTTTCGACTCTTAAATATATGCAGGTGGCGTAGGCTAACTTACTTGCGTCACAGAAAACATGGATCGTTAGATTTTGTGACGTCTCGGCACTTGGCACAATACATCTGAGGATAGTAATGTCCTGCAGCGTACTCAACTGATTTGTCCATTTCTCAAAGTTTCGAGCAATTGCTGTTGGTAATTCTGCATCACAAGATACCTTCAGTTTCCAACACTCTTGGAGCAGCAGTTTCGGACCCAATTTCACAGGAGATGTGAACCCAATTGGATCGAAAATCTTATGAACTGTAGACAATATTATTCGTTTTGTTACAGGTTTCTCTTTGTCGGCTATTTCTTTTAGTTCTACTCCTAAATTGTCAGGTTCTGGATACCAATTTAACCCTAAGACTGGAACTTTTCTGTTTTCTTTATTATCTGGTTGATTAGCTCTAGGATCAAGAATGGAACTCTCCCACCCTCTAAGATCGAATTTCGCGGAACGGAAGATAAGCTGTGATTCTGCAATAAAATCGTAAAGTTCTTTCTCATCATTCACGCTGGTGACGCAGTTATCTACATAGAACGATTCCAATAATTTGGATGCTGTTTTCTGTAAATGTTCTGGAACATGTTTAAAGTGATATTCAAGAGTTGCTCCTAAAAGATAAGGACAGCAGGATAATCCAAAATCCACTCTTCGATGTTGATATATTCTTATTTCAGAACGATCCCCATTCTTCCACCACAGGAATCTCAAAAAGGCTCTGTCATTCTTATTTAGTCCTATCTGGAGAAATGCTTTTTTGATATCCGCTGTTAAACCTATTTTTCCTTTTCGAAATCTGTTTAATATTGATGGAATGAGTTCGATAATGTTCGGACCCTTATCGAAGCAATCATGTATTGATGGTGAATATTTCTCCTTTGCTGAACCGTCAAAAACTGGTCGAATTGGTGTTGTGGAATTTTCCTTGAATACAGCTCTATGAGGTAAGAAATGTTCACTATTTGCATGTGAAGTTTCAACTTCCTCTATTATTGCTTCATATAGCCAATTGTCAAATACAGCTTCATAGGCCTTTAAATTTTCCGAGGAAGGGAGTCTGCTAATGCATCTTTCAAGTCTTCTTTCAGCAAGATTGCGACAACTGGATAACGGTGGATGATTTTTAATCCAAGGGAGACTGATCTCATATCGTCCTTCTTCATCACGTTTAATACTCTCAGCAAAATGTTCTTCAAAAATGTTCAATGTTCTCAGCAAAATGTCACCTCGTCTAAGTCTCGTCTAGATTGAGTTTCAGCTGGATCGCGAATTCCCAACCTATCAAGAAGCCACAAATCGAAATTTTGGAATCTTTAACATGTCAAGAAAGAACAAGATTGTTTCGATCATTAGCTTTAACACTGTCTGATTTCCCCATAATTGTCCAACCTAGAAGCGCTTCCATACACACTAAACCCGATGAGAGTTGTTCTTTTCTTCCGGTAAACAATTTTCCTGCAACATCTGCTCCAATCAAGAGATGAATTTCTTCGGAAGAGTTTTCAAAAATTAGACCCTTGTCGTATTTATATGTATCTGAGAGATAAAGTTTACGGTCTTTGATTTCAGTTAAAATGGGATTTATATCAATTCTTGGAATATCAGAACATATAATTTTTTGATCAAGCACTTCAAAATTGCAATGATACTCATTATTCAAATTACTAAGATAAATTCTATACTTCTTATGTTCTTGCAAAATCTCTGAGCCCCCCAAAAGACCATGTTTTATCTTTTCTATTCCGATCGCTTCATTTCCCATTTCAGCAGCGGCATGCTTAGATATATAACTTTTGGTGGACGCTGTATCAATTAAACACCTTACAAGCTTCCCACTCTTATTACCGCGAAAACGTACGACCAAAGTTTGCAATAAAACTTGCGTCATGTTTGATTTGTTAGCTAAAACATAATCTTTGTTTTGAATTTCCCCCGAAACTTCATTTTCGGTTTTATCATCCCTACTCGTTTTATCTGGCTGGCACACGATAAACAAATGTCGTCCACCGCAACCGCATCAATTTAACTTTGTTCGGCAAAAACGTGCTGTATGTTTCGGTCGCATGCATCTAAAACAAAGTCCGTTGGCTGATAGAATACTTTTCCTCTTTTCATACGGAATATTTTTCGCATATCGACAGTCAGCACTATAATGAACTTTAGAGCAAAAAACACATTTATTAGTTACTTCTTTACTCACTCTATTTGTGTTTACAAATTCTGCTGCTGAAGCAAATCATTCATCACGTTGAGAGTATGAATCATCTTTAATTTGTTTTGGCGAACGATTCATGGCGCCTACTGTCTGAGCGACAGAATTTCTAGTGCGAGCAACTGTTTCTCAATAAATTGCAAGAAATCATTCACCTCAAGGTCACCGGCGCATTGCTTGTTAAAATCTAATACAAAATCGGACGGTAAGAGTTTCAGTAACATCGGACACAATAATTTACCATAACTTGCAGAAGTAACTCCTAGAGCTTGTAATGATCTAATTTGGACTTGACAACGGTCAAATAACTTTCGAAACATCTTTAAATCGTTCGAGTTCTTTAAAGGAGTGATATTTAATAACTCTGACATGTGCACATTTATTAATAACTCTGGGCGGCCAAAACGATTTTCTAAAAGTTTAATTGCCGATTTATAGATTTCCTTATTTAAAGACAAACCTTCATCTGTGCTTAGTGCAGTTCCACTTAAATGTGCCTTTAAATAATTGAATTTGTCAACATCATCCAAACATTCATTTTTATGAACAGCGCTTTCAAAAGAATTCCAAAAATTAAGACACTGGCTTATTTCTACTGAAATCTGACTGGGAATCGACAATTTCGGAAGTGTACAATTAGCAAAATTTCTAGAATTGATTTCTTAATTTACAGGAACAGGACTAGAGTTTTCAACACGAGATTCTTTTTTAACACTTTCTTTTTCAATTAGCTTTCTTGCTCTAAATCTGCACCGAATAACGTTATCTCGATATTGTTCCATAATTTCCAACTCTTTATCTAACTCTGCCGTTTTCAAATATTTTACAAAATCAGAGTCTATAACGTTTAATTGTTCAAATTTATCATTTAAAAGTTCGATGTGTTCTTCTAGATTATTCAAATCAACATTTTGATTTTTCATTTCATTTCCGACAGATGTGATATGTTTTGTAACACTTGTTCTCAAAAGTGTTCTTTATATCTTTAGTAAACCTAAATCGGTTTCTGTCATTTTTACTTTCAGTATAATTCAAACTTAAATATTATGATTACAAATCTTTCAACTTCGAAGTCACGGCAGGGATGCCAAAAAATGTTATAAACACTTTAAAACTGAATTCTAGGTACATTAATAGAATATCTACATACCTGAATTATCTTCAAGGTCCCGGAATAACTTGAGTTGAACAGCAAAAACTTCTTATTAAAAATAGCATATTACACTAATCAAAGAAACTATAATCCACAAGAAACAAACTTTAATTACAGACTAACATAGAACACACAGTACATGAAGAAGAAAAAAAAAACACAAAGTGATGCATTCTAGGAAGGGGGAAAAATTCCCGTCAGGCGCACTTGCGCAATAACTCTTTTACAAAAATCCCTACGCATTGTCCAAATCCTACGTTTTTCAACACATTGGCACTTTATCGCCAATTTGGAGGGGGTACCCTATTCTGTAGTGAAACTCATTCTTTTATACATATCAGATGTGACTATAAATGGAATTTACAGCACATATATGCTCTTAAATTATTATTTTCACAAATGAAAACTTTAAATTTGTTTTTCCCCATGTTCATTTTTTCTCGACTTTGATGAAATACAAATGCTAAGGCTTTTTTAAAAAATTAAGATAGAGGCTTTAAATTTTTTGTACATAATTTTGATTATGTGTTTGATAAAATTGGGCATAGCAATTATCATTAAGATTTACAGTTATTTTTTAAAAAATGTTTAAACTTAGAATTGCTAAGATTTTCTCGTCTTTCACTATCCATGACAGAAAAAAATTATATCAAATCTAAAAATAGAAGTATCTAAAAATGCATGCAACATTTTATGTAATATATCTTAAGAAATGTATAAAAAAGTTTGTAGTATGAATATTAAAAATAAAAAAGTAGTAGAGATTTCAAAAATTTATTATTTTTTTCAAAAAAAAAATAATTTTTTATTAAAAATTAAGATTTTTCAGATTTTAAAAGAAAATAAATTAATATTAAAGTATAATACTACCAAAAATTTGACCGTAAAACTTAAAATAAAAAAAAAGTTGAAAGGGTACCGTATCCCCTTAATAATTATAATATTAATACAGTTAGATGAACAGGCTCGAGTACGCTATGATTCTACATTTGTTAATTCCAAGCGAGGTATAATTAGGCATTAACTTAGCACAAAAATAATTAATACTTATTATACAGCTACATTTTGATAAGTATGTATGAGTGCTTTGTTATTCTACTGTTGTTAATTCTACAAAAGTTCTAATTGGGCATGAACTTATCACAAAAATACTTAATAATTATAGTACAACTACAATTAGATGAACATGCATGAGTACGTTATGATTCTACATAGTATTTATTTCCAAGTGAGGTTGAATTCAGCATTAACTTAGCACAAAAATACTTAATATTTATAATACAGCTACATTATGATAAGTATGTACGAGTAATTTGTGATTCCATTGTGTTTAATTCCATGCAAAGTCTAATTGGGCCTAATCTTAGCTCAAAAATTCCTTAATAATTATAATACAACTACATTTAGAGGAACATTTACGAGTACTATACGATTGTACATTTGTTAATTCCATGCAAAGTTTAATTGGGTATTTTCTTAGCACAAAAATACTTAAATAGAGATACGTTTTTATAAATATGTACGAGTATATTATGATCGTGTGCAAATAGAAATCCTCGTTTATAACTGGGCATTAAGTTTGCCCTAAAAAACTGATTATAATACATCATTTTATCAATTTGAAACAGTTAATTATGTTTTGTTAAACCTTGTTTTGTATTTGTTGGGTGTTTAACGAGTAGAAAAATATAACTTTACTCACATATTTCTTCAAAAATATGCAGGGTCTTTGGAAAAGGTGACTCCAAATTGGAGTAAAACTGTGAAGATCACTGTTTCCATTCCCTTAGTTTGCGGTAACGTAAATACTAAAACAATGAACTCACCACTTACGAGACGGGAAGTTTTCTTCACTAAGCACTATTTATTACAACAACAAGTAGGCTACATAATTACCGTACTCATTGCTAGCAGGCAACGGGGAATTTATCGAACGTGTTAATTCCGGAAGTTATATTGAGGAAACAATGCCAGAATTCAGTCATGCCACTGCTTGTGCAATTCGCCCCACTAACTTTTCTGTCTTGACTTTAATTCCAAATCCTTCGGTGAGGTTGGCAATTTCTAACTGCTGATCTCGAACTGCACGGCAAAAACCGATCTTCACTTTTTCAATTTTTTTTCGTTCGGATCTCACCTTCGTCCAGCCTTGCCTCGTGATGTTCTGTCCTCTTACTGTCGCGCGTGAACGCTATTCACGGGGTTTCCCGTTTAGTAGAAAAGCGCTGCACATTTGCATTCGCTCTTGTTTCTACTTCAAACGTCGATTTATTTAAACCAAGGAGGGGGGATTAATTTGGATTCAATACCTCTCAAAACATAAAAAAAATCTTTCTGTAATAATGAGAGAAAGGAAGTGAACTTATTAATTTTTTAACGTTTGAACATTTAATTCAATGTATTTAATTAGTTTACGAAATAAAATATTTTGTCACATAATGGGCGGAAAAATGGGTTTCCCCATTTTAAATGGTGAAAAAAACGAACTAAACAATTTACAGAAAAAAAGTTTTATATTTTTGAAAAATACTAACAATCCAGCTTTTGTTTTTCACAAGGCGTTTAAAATAGCATCACTCAGGTGGCACCCGTTATTTGAGATGCACTACCGAAGACAATCTCTAAAGTTTTCCATCACCCTGTTGGTCATTTTTGGGGGAATAGCAGAAACTCCTTCGAAAATAGCTACCTTACGGATTCGTTGCACATTTTAAGGTGTTTTAACGTTCCGAGGACGACCAATTGGTTTCCTTGGTAATGCAGACCCCACGCACTCACGTCTGAAACGCATCGCAGGTTTGATGTTCGATCAGGAAAGGCATCAGTATCGAACCCGAAGCATGCCCTAAATGATCCACGAGTCGGGGTTACAGAATTGTTATATTTAAAGAACGGCTCGATAATGAGAACTCGATGTTCACTGGACCAACTCATGGTGTCTACTGTAAACTAAAAATTCCGACCGAAGTGTTGTCTTCACCAGCGCCGTTCTATTCCGACCACTCTCTTACTAGCAATCTTCAGAAATTTGAGAGTCCATTCTTCATCACCCTGTGGAATTTAAACTAAGTAACGCTGTAGACATTTAATCATTTGTCATTTCAATGAGTGTTTTTAAATTTTGCTGTAAGTCACTACATTCAGTGCTTCAATGGAATTAATTTTGTTGATTATTTTTCTAATTTGATAAAATAATCTACATTAGCATGAAAAAGCCAACGATAATTTGTTCACTGTCGGATTTAATAGTCAGAGAGTCACAATCCGGAGCTAATTGAAAGCAAATTCAATAATACCAATAGATTATGATTCAGTCGTTGATATTTTTTAACAATAAAATTATTTTTGTTAATGAAGTATTTTAAGAAAATTATACGATCAATGGGACAATCAACTCTCAATGAAACATGTATACTCTTGCAAATTTATACATATGGTGAATTCTGAGGTTTGAAGACAGTACCAATATTTAATCTGTATTGAGAGGGGATGTGTTCGAAAAATTCTACCTTCCATTCCGGGAATCATTTCCGAAACATCTCCTGTTAATGCAAATCTATGTGTAACTGAGTTTTTATTGTTGTTATGATTAATGCCCACTACCAAACATTCCACACCAGGTCCATCTATGGCTGCGGGCTGTGGAATGTTAATATGGTTTATATTTAATGTTAATATGGAATGTTAATATGGTTAAGCAGAGCCATGTGTGACATCTGGTGGGTTAAGAATCTCCTTCTACCCACATACAACATGCCAGGACTTTCCGGACCACGGATTTAACATGCTTATGTCCGGCGCTGACACGAAGAGATTTAGTGGTGCTTGTTGAGATTCGAACTGAACTCCCTGCGTTCGAAGTTCACCAATTGTCTGTCTCGGGACAGTGTGTTCCTGTAGGGGTGATCTATCAAAATGGCAAGTAATATGAATGAAAACCTCTCTCTCTCTCACACACACATATATGTTTTAATATATAACATATTCAGTGTTCTTTTCTAAAAGTAACAAACAATTACATTGTATTGCTTTTGTCCTGAATGTAAATTTTATGCACGTATTAAAGCTAATAATTAAGAAAAAATACATTTTAGTGTCTGTATGCGTGTGTGTATGCATGGCATGTGTTAATAAAACAATAACTGTCAGTATATCAGAAAATCTTTAAATGCAAGTGTCTTTAAAAACCTATTTCATAGGATATGCTTTATTCACGATAAGTGTGCAACTTTAGACAAAAAAAGGAATTTTGAAAAATAAGCGTTTTGAAAAACCTCAGGTCGAATACTTTAATAGGCATTCTCTTACATATACCATATGCGTGAAAATTTAGATTTTTTTTAAATGAGCGTTTTGAAGAACCTCTATCAGAAAGAAAACTTTATTTTATAGGCATTCTATTGAAGATACCGTATATGTGCAAGCTCAGACAAAAAGAAAATTTTGAAAATAAGCGTTTGTGAAGAACATATAAGAGCGGCAATACTTTATTTTATAGGTATTCTCATACAGATATTATATATGTTCATATTTATACAAAAACAAAATATTGAAAAATAAGAGTTTTGAAGAACCGTTATCAGTGGGAACACTTTGTTTTATAGGCTCTCTGATAATGATACCGTATATGTGCATATTTCGACCAAAAACGAAATTTTGAAAAATAAGTGTTTTGAAGAACTTACAGTGTGACAATTATTGAGCTATATGAAAAAAAACTTGATAATTTTTGGACCATTGGCGAGATTTAGAGAAAACTTGGCGGTTGAACGCAGGACATGTTGCGGTTCTTTTAACATGCGCACTAGTATTACTGTCGTTATTTATTTTTCGTTGAAAATGTCAAGAGCGTTTCTGGGCGAATATCAATCGTCGAGGACGACTATTTGAACAAAAAATATTGCAGAATTTTGCTCTTCGTCGCTTGCCACATCCATTGATGCCATAACCATTGGTGGCAAGCATATCGAACATGCCATAAACTAAATCCGATTATCTGTAGTTACTTTTCAAATTTGAATAAAATTGTTGAACTGAGTAGTTTTTTAAAATTTGATTTTTTATTTCATGTACCTCAATAATTGTCACCCTGTATATGAGAGTCAATACATTATTTTAAATACATCGTCTTACACAAAAAAAATGCAATCAAAATCTGAAAATTTAGACAAAATCAAAATTTAGAAGAATTACTGTTTTCAAGACTCTATATCGGAGGGAATACTTTATTTTATGGGCATTATCTCACAGATACCATATAAGTCACAAAAACAAGGAACTGTTTAAAAATGTATATCTTTGAAAACATCCATTAGACTAAAGACTTACACGTTGCTGGTGCAATGAACATTAAACGGAATGCTATATTCCCTACAATGTCCAGCACCCGTTCATGTAATGCTGACTAATTAGTGTGTCCCACTTAATCTCTTAAATTTATTAATCCTTTCCTCGCCGAAAGGCATGTACTTATGTCATAACCTCTTTAATGCACTTTATCAGCAGCGTTGCAGACATGCCATTTTGTCTCCCTGGTAATGTAGATACCTTGTGTAAATAACTCTCTGTTTCCCCCAATAATACTCCAAGTTCGTTATTAAATTACGTTTTATTTTTGTTTGCTTTGATCTGAACTTGATAACAATGTTTGCTTTGTAAATGGATTTTAAAGAGAAGTGTGCAAGATTATTTTAAGTCACTTTTGCGAAAGTATTGATCTTTACTGCCCTGATAAATTCTTAAATATTTTTCAAATTTCTTTACGACGCCGTTTTTTTCTGATGCTGATTTTTTTTTTCTTTTTTTGCGTTTTGAAAAATTAAAGGAAGCTTCTTTCTTTTCTTTCGTAGAGTTCGGTCGATATTTATTCCTTGGTAAGAAAGCAGTCGAAATATACATAATTGAAATAAATAACTCAGAGAAAAAAAGATGTTATTTACATGTATATGTGAGAAGTTGGGGTATATATATATATATATATATATATATATATATATATATATATATATATATATATATATATATATATATATATATATATATATATATATATATATATGTGTATCTCTCTCTCTCTCTCTCTCTCTCTCTCTATATATATATATATATATATATATATATATATATATATATATATATATATATATATATATATATATATATATATATATATATATATATATATATATATATATATATATATATATATATATGTGAAACAAATTTCAATCGTTTTCCTTCATTAATTTTGTACTACCGCAATAGAGCAGTATCCCTCAATTTGACCTAAATACCAACTTAATCTATTAGTTTTCCCCTTAAGCATGCCCCGCGCCTACAAGTTATATAAGAAGAGTGTTCTAGAATATGATGTGATCCTCCTGAACTCATCCGAGGTGGCGTGATTGGGGTCAGGTGTCACATTTAAACCAATTAAAGTTCAGCGCGCCTGTACTCAAGGGTGTTAGACTAGAGTTTTCGCGGCTCTATATCGTGTATCTGCTCTCCGTCCTGGTAACAAGTCGTAAATTGCTGTGCGGTTTTTATATATATCAGGTGCTGTTCCGGTAGCATTATGCCTGTTCTTAACTATGAATCCTGTTATATGTCCAAATGTGAAGTTCTGAAATAACTACAGACTGTGCCATGGGAGTCGTGGTAAATAAAAAGACTTTATCAACAGCTAACTGCAGGATCATGTTTTCTCGCCTCTTCCTTTCAGATGGTGGACTTTAAATTATTATTCGCCGTGCCAGCCGCTCGTCACTGATGCCAGCTACGACTGCAGTCAGGCCTGTTTTCCATTTCTGCCCTGGCCCGCTATCCCTCCTTTGTTTTTATTTCACACATACACACACATATACAGTGATTTCCGCTTATAAGAATCACGTTTGTTATTACTGTTTTTGATTCTTATAAGCGGTTGATTCTTATAACCGAAATTAGGTTTTTGGACTGGAACACACACACACACCTATATATACATATATTAGATAATTTACCCTAAAATACTCTTTAATTTACATTAACTATCATTTATTAAAATTTTTTTATAGTTTTAAAAATAAAACTTAATTTTTAGACCTATAAGTAGATACACATGATTATAGTAAGAGAAGAAAAAAATACAATATTTGTTACAAGTTACAACATACCTGCTTAACAGTTTTAACATTTCAACTACAGGAAGGGAGCAAGAAAAACTTTTCTACTGTAGTTTGACGTAATGAAGTTTTCAGAAGGCTGTTTATACCTCTTTCAATACTTATAGTCTCAGACGAAGATTTACTCGGACGGGTAAAGTTGCCCCCCGGGTCAAGCTAATATGACAGTGTTGTGGTAAAGCGTTTAAGGGGAAACGATTATGTTATGTCTAATAAAGAAAGGGGTGAATTTTACGACTATATTCCATCCCATCTTATCAATCTTTCTTTAAAAAAAAAGAACGAACTTCGTGCCTTTTGAGGGTTTAAGTAGGTTTTTTGGAAAAATGGAAGTAAAGCGAAGAGTGTAAACTGATTCTTAAAACCGGTGGATTGATTCTTTAAAGCGAAAATTTTAACATGGAAATAATTCATTTGTTTTTGTTTTCGCGATATTGATTCTTATAAACGGTTGATTCTTATAACCAGTGATCACTATAAGCGGTGGTTACTGTATATATACATACACACACATATATATACACATACACACACATAGATATATAAATACTTGATTAATTCTTTGAAAATATATATAAAAATTGTTGATTAGCACATTTCTTTACCCTGTTGCTTTTTTGATGAAGCGTTTATTTTGATTACCCTGTAATAGATGCAGGGTGTCCGGGCTAAAAGTATCCAAAAGTTATGACTTAATATTACGTAACTAACCATTAGAATCTAGTAGACTGCCCCTCCGAGAATTTTTGGTGCAGACCGTTCAGGCACGCATGTGTACAGTAGTCAGCAATCGGCACGAAGGTGCAAAAACCTGTTCCATGAATGCCATGAGTGTTAAGATGCGGACGCCACAGCAAAAGGTGCAGTTCAGTCTTTGGTTAACAGAATTTAAATCACTAACGCGTGTTCAGCGAGGTGTGCGAACAGAAAATGGAATGTCGATCCTCCGACATCAAAATGCATCCGTGAGTGGGAAACAACTATAAGGTAGACTGGAATTTTGGTATCTCAAACTGGCAAACATCCTATAGATTTTGTGACAGATGACACTGTTGATCGTGTTTTGGAACAGGGGGCCCAATTGCCTGGCAACCATGGTCTCCGGACTTGACACCATTAGACTTTTTTGCTTAGGGATTAATTAGATCCGTTGAGTATAAACAAAAAACTGAAACTGTGTTTGAGTTGATGAAACGTATCATTCAAGCAATTCGTGTAATAACTCCTGATATCCTACGAAACATGTGGAGAGATCTGGATTACCGTTTAGACGTTTGCCGTGCTACAAAAGGTGCACACATCGAAACCTATTCGTATGAAAACTTGGTGAGATGTTCTTTCAATGTAAATATATTTTCTTTAATTCTAATGGGTAGTTCCGTAAAAATAAGCCATAACTTTTGAATACTTTTAGCCCGAACACCCTGTATATATATATATATATATATATATATATATATATGTGTGTGTGTGTGTGTGTGTGTGTGTGTGTGTGTGTGTGTGTGTGCGCGTGTGTGTATACAGATGAGTCAAAATCTTGTAATTTACGTTTAAATTTTACAAATTAGTTAGTAGTGGAAGAGTTGAAAATATAGTAAGCTGCATTTTGAAGCATTTACACACATACAATATTTTAAAATATTATCAAAATCTGGTAATCAATTTTAAATAACATTATTATCAGCACAATATATTATAAGGTTGGCCAAAATG
This sequence comes from Dolomedes plantarius, assembly GCA_907164885.2. Classification (NCBI taxonomy): domain Eukaryota; kingdom Metazoa; phylum Arthropoda; class Arachnida; order Araneae; family Dolomedidae; genus Dolomedes; species Dolomedes plantarius. The sequence continues at coordinate 209,238,232 of OU015490.1, read as the reverse complement.
CACGTTCTACTTTTCTGTAAAAAAGACACATTTTTGAATTTCAGCAATAACTTTATTGAATAGCATGTTCACTACTTTGTTCCACTCCCCTTTACCGGTTATTGGAGAACTTCATCATTTCACCTGCCCATAACTTTACACTGAACAATGTTTTCAACCTTTCTTGAAATAATAAAGAGTAATCTGCCCAAAATGTTGCTCATTTTTTTTTCCATCTTGAATGTTAAAATGGCTAAATTAAAAAGAATATTATCAATTTTGTTAAGTTTTTGTTTTAAATGCACGCTGATAGGACAGCTATCACAGCACAATCAAACACAGTTGTTTCGAATGACGTTAAAGACGACTAAGCACAACTAGGGTCATGTTACTAAGAACCGAACGAACTTTTTTGGTCAACCCAATAGTATATATCTTCTTGAAATGAATTCGTTGATTCGATATTACTGTTGTTCATGTGAAACATAATGCAATAGAGTATAATTATCATATAACATAAAGGCAGAATTATAATTTTAGTCTCTGATACGTTTAGCAAGAGCAAAATTTTCTTTAGAGCAATTTACTAAGCCAAGATATTTCTTTGAAATGCAAAAAATCATTTTTCCGATTTTTTTCTTTGTGTTATTATTTTTGTGTACGACTTTAACTAATTTAAAGATAGGTACTAGAAAACGTTAAAGCTTGGGAAATAATAGTTTAAAAGCTTGGGAAATAATAGAAATTTTACAAATATACACTCATGGACAAAAAAATTAGTCCACCAAGAAGGAGTCGTCAAAATGAAACGAAATTTTACATACGTAATGACTACTTTGATATAAGTAAATGATAAGAAAATCAAAGAAAAAGGATAATTTATTTCAGAGAAAAAGTCAAAAGAACGGAGGACTTAATACTCCGTTGGACCCCCTCTAGCGCGAATGCACGATGCGATACGATCGGGCATTGAGTCATACAAGTTCTGTATGATGTCTAGAGACATTTCGTTCCATATTTGCTGTAACCTTGCCTCTAGTTCGTTCAAACTCGTGGGATCCCAACTCGTCGTCCCAAATGATCCCAGATATGCTCGATTGGAGACAAATCTGGGGATCGGGCAGGCCGAGGAAGGGTAGTAACAGTACGGAGACAATCTTATGACACCCTTGCCGTATGCCGAGCATTGTCTTGTTGAAAAATGGCGCCTGGGAGCCGTTGCATGAGTGGCAACACATGTGGCTGCAGGATTTCATGAGCATACCGCTGGGCTGTCATGGTGCCACGGAACAATACTAGGAGTGACCGTGTATTGTAGGCAATGGCACCCCATACCATCACACCAGATGTGGGAGCGATGTGTCGCTGTACAGCAAAGGCAGGATTAAAGCGTTCACCACGGGCTCTCCACACACGAACACGATTGTCATCACTGCCGAGATTGAATCTGGATTCGTCGCTAAAGACGACCTGGTTCCATTCCGCCGCAGTCCAGTTTCCTCGTGCGCGGCAAAACTCCAAACGGAGGCGTCGATGGGTGGGCGTCAAGGGCAGCACACGTAATGGGCACTGCGATACCAACAGTCCTTCAGCCAGGCACCTTCGTATGGTTCGAGAAGACACAGAGGCCCCTAGTGAAGGTGCTACCTGTGCCTGGATGGCGGCCGATGAAGCAGTTGGCTTTACGCGTGCATTTCTTACGATGTGGCGGTCTGTCGAGGACGTCCTGAGCCTGGTCTTCGTGTACATGACATCTCTCGGGTCCACTGGTCCCAACACCTCCTCACAACACATTCAGAGCGGCCTAATTGTCGAGCTACTCGCCTAGCTGACCATCCAGCTTCCATCATCACGACGATTCTCCCCCTCTCAAACTGCGACAACTGCTTATATTGTCTTCGAACACGGCGTAAGGGCATGTCTATCTCAGCTCTTCCTTTGTAAATGATTCATCACACTCAAACAAGCTTTGGTTACCTGTTTTATACTCCCCAGAGTACAATGTTCAACGCCCTCTACCGGCTATACGTAATGCGCAATCACGCTGCATTTCTAATCATTTACATATCTCCCCGACATGTTCTTTCATTGCAAGTTTCGTTACGATCCCGCAATTATATCTTGGCGTGCTAATTTTTTTGTCCATGAGTATATTATTATAACATAAAATTATTTCTGGTTTCGTTTCTTTCGAGTATGAAACTTTGGCCTCATGGTGCATAGTTGAAAGGAGGATTACCAATTTATTTCTTTTCGGCACATATGAAACAAGAATCATATCTGGTTGAAAACCAAATAATGAGGAAAATTTTTCTCTATCACGTGATGATTGAAATTCAGACGAAATAAATGGCTTGTTTTTTTCTGATGGTTCCAACGATAGTTAATTTTTTCTTCAATAATTCTTTAGCAAGGATATAATCTGTGAAGAAATTATCAACTGTAATATTTAGCGCTGTACCCTCATTCGAATTTGCTAGGCGCAATACAACATTTCTTCCTTGATTTTTGTCTCTCTCACCATCAGAATGCTTTCCAGTATAGGTTTCAGCAGTGAAAACATACGCTGTTTTAACATCAGACATCAACCACAATTTATTTCCGTATTTCCCTCTTGCCTTTGATGGTAAATATTGTCGAAATGGAAATTTACCACGGAAAGGCACAAGCTGTTCGTCAATTGTTACATTTTCGTAAGGAACGAACATCTCTGGCAATTGTACAATAAGCATGTCAAATATTGATCTTATTGCAGCTAGCTTATCTACACGACGTCGATTTGCTCTACTTTCTTTGTCATCAAATCTAAGAAACTGTCTAATAATTTCAGAATGTTGCAGAGATATAGTTGCACGAAAAATGTCCCGACCATCTTGTTCGCTCCATAACCCTTTCAGAGATTTTCCTGCTGACTTATGGACTCCAGCTAAAATTAACAAACCTGTCAAAAAATGAATGAAAATAACTCAAAAATAAAAAAAACATTAAATGAATTTCAAATCATGCAATTATGTACATTTTATTTCAATTTATAAATAAATTTTTGTGAAAAAAATTTCAGATTTTTTTACCTATATAAGCTTAAAGTTCCTCAGCAGAAATCAATGTGTAGGTTTTATTCTGTTCTGAACTCACTCTCTTCATTTCTCGGTTAGTTTCTTCTAGAATTAATTTCATCATGTCATTTGTCAAGAAAAGCTTCATTGCTGACACGGGGTGTTCAGTTATCCGCTGAATTGCAAAACGTGTAGGACCAGGGGATAATTTCATAATGTTATGTTGTCTGTAAAGTCAGAACAGAAGTCAGAAATTTTCAAATATAGTAAAATAAATAAGAAGAAATAAAATAAAATAAATATCAAATAATAATAAATTGGAATTATGTGCTAGTTCATACCGTTTTTTTATGTAGATGGAGGGAATTTACACCATTTGGTTTTGTTACGACTAACGAAGGAATTTGTTGACCGCACAGTTTCTTCTTCTGTATCGGAAATATCTGTTTTCTCACTATCCTCTTCGATAGATAAGTGATCAGATTCATCAGTTTCATTCAAATAATTATCACTTCCTTCATCAGACTGATCACTGAGCTCATGCAAAACCTTTCTGATCTCTTATTCAGTAACACCACGCTTACTAGCCGCCATATTGTAAAATAAAATGGCAAAACAGGTCAAACAAGTAGAACGTTATATGTGTATATCAGTATCGTAGCGCCATGATTATTTGAAATACAGACCATCCAAAAATAATAAATTTATTTGTTTGCATTTACTGAATATTACTGAAATGGGTCGATTAGACCCATTCAGGTAAAATGTCACTTTTTTTGTTGTTAAAAAAAATAATTCTCCAAGTCTGAAAAAGTTATAAACTAAGCAAATTTATCTGTTTGAGGAATACTCAAAAATAAAGCTGTCATAATTAAAATCCATGGGAGCTATCATGAATTAAATTATGAAAATATGTCGATTCGACCCATTCAGGGTAGGAAGCTTAACCTAGTTGTCCACTTGTGTATAAAATCATGCATTAACAACTCTGTTTCAAATTGAGGTTTTGACATTTCTGATGATTATGCAGTATATCTTTTGACACATGCTTTTTTATGGTTGCAATTATTAATGTATTATATATATATATATATATATATATATATATATATATATATATATATATATATATGTGTGTGTGTGTGTGTGTGTGTGTGTGTGTGTGTGTGTGTGTGTGTGTAGAAGGGGAGTGGGCTTGGAGTAATTCTATTCAGATATGTTTATGTACTGTTTGATTTATATTAAAAACCATACAGAAGGTCTATATAAGACTGAGCTTGTGATAAATGTTTGATTGTATAATATCTATCACATGAAAATGGGGAAAGAAGTAGGCTGAAAGAATGATATCATCATTTCTAATTCGTTATAAGAAAATTAATTTTCTATTTTATTGGTTTAGTTATTTCTAATAAAAAAAGAAATAACAAAACTACTATCTGTTTTTAATCTCAAGTAATATACAGCTAAGTCATAGTTTAGAAGAAAGGTGACAGAGTTTTTCAAACAGCAAATTATTTTTTCTAGGCTGGAAGTGTTAATTTAACGAGTGATACTTCTTTATTCTGGATAGTTAGCAAAAAATATTCTCTAATTTAGCGGAGCAAGGTATGTTGAGAACTTAATTAAACTCCCGGTGAATCCTGCGTTTTTAGCCAGAAAAAGACATTTCTAATTAATGAAAAAATATTAATGAATGAATGATAAACTAAAAATATTTGGAAGTGATTATATTGAGAGTGATGCAGAATCTAAACTAGTATTTTGGTGGATAGTTAATTTTCTTATTCTTTTGGACAGAAATTGTCGAATTATAACAATACGATTTCTTAACACGTAAGAATTTGATTGAAATTTTACTTCCGAGAAATATATATATATATATATATATATATATATATATATATATATATATATATATATATATATATATATATATATATATATATATACACACACAAGGTGCGACCTTTAATTTCGAGAACTGATCTAATAACTCCAGAAAATATTACAGGAAATACGAACCCCTTTATTGTGTTTCGAAGTAACTCCTACCTACGGTACTGAACTCCTGTGTTCGGCTGTATAAATTTCGGAATGAACTTTTGAAGTCCTCTTTCGGAATGTTCTTTAATGTGGGTCACAATTTTCTTGATGGTTTCAACATCCTGAAATCTTGTTCCCTTCAGTAAATCTTTCAGTTTTAGAAAGTGTCTGCTGGTGATAAGTTCGGGGAGTATGGAGGATGCCACGACCACAGGCTAGGCCAAAAACGGGAGTACACAGGTAACGCAATTTGAGGCCGGGCACTGTCATGCAAAAGCAGCCAACTTCCATTGTGTTGAAAACGAACGTCTTGTCAGTGGCAACAAATTCATGATTAATTAGTCCTTCCCTATCAAAACGATTAACATTACCTTGATTTTGGACTTTTTTAATCGAATTTTTTTTTCTGTCTTGATGATCTTGGAGACCGCCATTCGGAGCTCTTTCGTTTGCTTTCAGAGTCATATTGGTCGCACCAAGACTCGTCTCCAGTTACTATCGAATAAAGGAACTCAGGCTCAGCGTCAGCGTTGTCGATGAGTTCACCGCACGAGTCAGTGGCGTAGCGAGAGGGGGGCAAGGGGGTCTATCAGGCCCCTGGTGCCACTCGCAGAAGGGCACCAAATAATCCCCAAGACCATTGGACCATTTGGTCTCCAAGACCATGGGAGGGGCGCCAAAAAGGTGTCGTGCCTCGGGCGCCAATTATGCTCGCTACGCCACTGGCACGAGTCCTTTCTGAATTACTTTTGTTCCTCCGATAAACAGTGAGGAACGAATCTAGAACAATCCTTGAGGTTCTCTAGGTCTTGTGTCAAAGTTTTCCGAACCACCTTATAGGAAATGTTCAGTACATTGGCGAGTATTCGAATAGTCACTCAGCGATCCGAAGTCACAGGCTCACGAACTTTATCAATTGTTTCAGGCGAGCACACGGAATGCGGCCGTCCAGTGTGCGCATTATCTTCGACACTTTTGCGGACGTCCCGAAAACTGAAAACCATTCAAAAGCGCATGAAAGGGATAATGCTTCCTCTCCGTACATTTGTTTCAACATTTAGTGGGTTCATGTAGTAGTTTTGTCCAATTTGAAGGAGAATTTAATGTTTATTCTCCGTTCCATATCGACTTCGACAAAAAAAAATTTGACAGCTGTGTTAAAATGCTTCAAAGACAACCACTTGTTTCCAAATGCTGCGGACTTCTTTGGACATGCGCAGATAAACGGCCTTCCAAGTCGAGCACTACCGCGTTCTGATGATTTCCGGTTCTCGTACAGTTACGTCAGCCCTGGAAATTAATGGCCGCACCTTGTGTGTGTATATATATATATACACTGAAGTGCCACTGAATTAGGGATAGCAAAGCCTATGCAAATTGAGTACCGCTGCGCATCATGTATGCGCAAGTGAGGGCGATGTGGTAACTGCATATATAGCGCGTACTGTGGTTGTTCTGAATTAGTTGTTGGAATTGCCAGTATGGGTAAACTGCCTGATTTAGACGCATTCGATCGCGGACAAATCGTAGGTGCGCGACTCATGGGCCATTCACTTTCCGAAATCGCCAGACAGCTAGGATTTTCAAGGTCGACAGTGTCAAGAGTATACCAAGAATACATGGATGGTGGAAAAAAAACTAGCGATCGGGCAAACTGCAAAGGACAATTACCCTTGACAATGCGTGGTGAGAGACGGCTCAGGCGTATTGTACGTAGCCAGCGAAGCCAAACATTAGCTGAAATTACCACCCAGTTTAATGACGGTGCCAGTCGTACAGTCATTAAACGGACTGTGCAATGCTCGCTTCACCGTATGGGTTTCGGGAGCGGACGACCAACGAGAGTACCATTGCTCTATACTCGCCATCGGGCTGTACGTCTTGCCTGGGCAAGAGAGCACAGATACTGGAGTGTAGAGGACAGGAAACGAGTAGCGTGGAGTGATGAGTCTCGATTCCGACTACTTAACGCCGACGGGAGGCTGAGAATAAGGCGTCAGGCTCATGAAGCCATGGATCCTGCATGCCTGGCTGGAACTGTACAAGAGCATGGTGGCTCAATCATGAACTGGGGTTTTTTTTTTCGTGGCACAGTTTGGGATGTTTGGTGCGTGTACCAACCTCCCTCAATGCAATTCTGTACGTAGAGTTGCTGGGTGATCACCTCCATCCGTTTATGCTGTTCTGTTATCCGAACGGTAATGGAGTTTTCCAGCAAGACAACTGGACCTCTCATAAGTCTCGGTTGGCTACTGGCTGGTTGGATGAGCATTCCTCTGACTTCTCTGTCATGAATTGGCCACCTAGAAGTCCAGACTTAAATCCTATTGATCATCTTTGGGATGTTTTGGAACAAGGCGTGAAAGGTGATCACACAGCACCAAAGAACCTTACTGAGTGATGGACAGCTTTAGCCAATATTTGGCAAGCCATTCCCGTGGAACGTTTCCAGAAACTTGTTGAATCTATTCCTCGTCGTGTGGCAGCCGTTATCAAGGCCAGAAGAGGCCCAACTCGTTACTAGGTAGGTATCCCTAATTCAGTGGCACTTCAGTGTATATTGACTGTTACGAATTTTACGAGTCTATGAGAGTTATCGCCATACAGGCGAAGGATTTGTTGACTTATTTTGGTCGCCTAATTTGGCGATATGGCGCCATATGGTTGCCAACCATCTAGACCATTCTGGAATTGTCTAGTGATTTCTAGCTGGTGACCGATAGAGGGCGCTTTGGAAGTCTATAAAAATACCTCAGATTGTCATTGGAAGAGAGTGTTCTATTCTGCTGAGAATTGAATGTTTTGAAAATGCGTTTGGCGTGTATTTTATTGAAGACTCTATTACACTGACTAGTATTTTTAGAGTTTTCGCTGTTTAGAAAACAACTGTTGCGTACTTTCTGTTGAATTTGTGTATGGTCCTGAAGAATTTACTGAATAATAAATTTTATTTTGTGTGACCTTTCCCATCGACCCCAGGAAAATGGGTCGATATATATATATATATATATATATATATATATATATATATATATATATACAGTGGACGCTCGTTAATTCGAACTCGGTTAATTCGAACTTTCGGTTAATTCGAACTAATCCAAAAGCCCAAAAAAACTTGTATTGGGATTAATGTTAAAAATATCTCATTAATTCGAACTAAATTTTTATCACTTCGGTTAATTCGAACTAAAAATTTGACAAAAAAAAATTCCTTTTCCTCGTTTAATGGAGAAAATACACACTGTATTTATTATTTTGTGTGTCAAAATCATCTGTATTTCTTTTCTGTGTAAAGAGGCACATGCCTGCATTCCTAGACTATTGCATGTCCTCTGAACGTTAGTAGCTATTGTCCTTCTTATTAGTGCTAAACGGAAAAAGCAATTTTCCTTTATTTGTATCGATTTTCTTAGAATTTCAGAAAAACCAGTCTTTACTACAGATTCTAGGGAGCTGCGTCAGTTATACCTGCAGTGCAGACAAGTTAATTTGGTCTAGTTTTTCTTCCTCATTGTTTGGTGTGAACGTGTAAAAATTCAGGATGTCTACACGTGGAAAGTACAAAATCCTAACTTTGGAGACAAAGGTAGAAATTTTACAGAAAGTAGAGAATGACGAATGTAAAAAAAAGTTAGCAGCTGACTATGAAATTTAAAAAAATGCCTTTTCAACTAATTTGAAAAACAAGGAGTCAATTTTAGATTCATTGGAGAAATCAAAATTTGCTACAGGAAGGAAACGCATGAGAAATGCGTTCCAAGAAGATCTAGAAAAGCTCTACTGCTATGGTTCCAGGGTGTTAGATCTCGAAATTTTCCGATAAATGGACCCCTAGTGCTGACGAAGGCTGATGAATTGGCAAGTCGAATGGGTATTGAAGATTTTAAATGCAGTGATGGATGGCTTTCTCGATTTAAGTCAAGGCACAATATTACTTATCAAACTGTATGTGGCTAAAGCTCTGATGTAAACGAAGACGTATGCACTAATTTCGGTTGGAAACTGCCAGGGATTTTCTCTACTTACCTGCCGAAAGATATTTTTCATGCGGCCATAATGAACAAAGCTATAATGGACTCTATTAAAACTCTGAAAGCATTTATTCAGATGGAACCTTCCTCTGAAAATGAATTGAAATGTTTTCTTCAAATCGAGAAGCTGGCTGAACAATGTAGGCATCATAAACAGAACCAAACATCCATTTTACAGTTTTTCTCCACAGTGTAATTCATATTTTTAATTAAAGTTTACTTTCTACTGCATATCTTCTGCTTCATTTTATGATTAAGGTAAATCTGTATTGCTTTTTAATATGTTTAATTTTAGATAACGTAGTATAAAATATTTTCTGGGGTTATACATACTAGGAGATATTTCTTCTTCAGTGATACACGTTTAAAATTATATATTTTCTCTTAACATCGGATAATTCGAACTTCGGATAATTCGAACTTTTTTCTGAGAACCTTTGAGTTCGAATTAACGAGCGTCCACTGTATATATATATATATATATATATATATACACTGCTGGCCACTGTAAATGCAACACCCTGAAGGAAACATGCAAATAACATGAAATTTACAACATACATTAGCGGAGGTGCAGTAGCGCCTGTGGTGCCACTTCAAAGCGATATTGAAGGCTTGGAGATTTTGACGATTTCAAGTTCGGCAATTATGTTTTTCTTGTGGTTTTTTCAAAAAAAAAGATGATTTATGCATCGTCGAAAACAGCGATCATCATTTTATCAAGTATCCGAGTTCGACAGAGGAAGGATAGTGGCCTACCGAGATTGTGGATTATCTTTCAGGGAAATCGGTAGTCGTGTTGGACGAAACCAAACAACTGTAATGCGGATATGTGATCGTTGAATGCAGGAGGGTACGACGGACCGGCGTGTTCGATCGCATCCACCTCAGCGCACCACTTCACGTGATGACAGGCAAATTGTGCGCATGGCAGTGACGGATCGCTCAGTCACATCACGAACCATAGCACAGCACATGCAGTCTGCAACGCATCATCCAGTGTCTGCGCGTACCATTCGACGCAGTTTCCAGCGGTGTGGTCTGTTCGCAAGACGTCCATTGCTTTGTCTACCCTTGAAGCAGAACCACAGACGTCTCCGCCGCCAATGGTGCGATGACAGAAAGATGTGGACGGCAGAATGGAATGAAATTGCCTTTACTGACGAGTCACGCTTCTGTCTGCAACACCACGATGGTCGCATTCGAGTCTGGAGACACCTTGAAGAGAGGATGCTTAACAGCTGCGTTATGCACCGCCACACTGGTCCTGCACCGGGTATTATGGTATGGAGCGGTATTGGATATCACTCTCGCACACCTCTAGTACGCATTGCCGGTACTTTAAACAGCCAGAGCTATATCTCCGAGGTGTTGGAGCCAGTTGTCCTTCCTTACCTTCAGGGCTTGCCACAGCCATATTTCAACAGGATAATGCGCGACCACACGTGGCACGCATTGTCCAACGGTTCTTCGTCAATCGCCAGATTGAATTGCTTCCCTGGCCGCCTCGCTCTCCGGATCTTTCGCCGATAGAAAACATGTGGTCCATGGTTGCTCTACGATTGACCCAGATTCCATCTCCAGCTGCAACAGAAGATCAACTTTGGCTACGCGTGGAAGCTGCTTGGGTTGCTGTACCCCAAGAACTCATCCAAAGTCTCTTTGAATCAATGCCGAGGCGTGTGGCAGCGGTGATCTCCAACAATGGCGGCTACTCTGGCTACTGATTTTGGCAGGAACCACACTTCACAGAAGTCTATAAATTTAATCATTTGATACTTGGTCAACATGTTATCTACAAAATAAATTTTGTTGTGATATCTCTTGTCTTTCTTGGTGTTGCAATTTGGGTGGCCAGCAGTGTATATATATATATATATATATATATATATATATATATATATATATATATATATATATATATATATATATATATATATATATATATATATATATATATATATATATATATATATATATATATATATATATATATATATATATATATATATATATATATATACTCTGTACCAAAAATTATTTGGACCTCTGTGAGAGAAAAGAAAGGCAAAATTTATACATATTCTATAGTTGTTAGAGCCTCCACGAGAGACAATTACAGCCTCAACTTCCCGGAGCATGCTTTCCAACAGTGCATGTATGACGGCTGTTTCAACGGTTGTTGCACCCCTTAATTCGGCAGTCCAATTTGCCCCAGAGATTCTTGATAGGGTTCAGATGTGGTCTCTGGGCAGAACAGTTCATTTGGTTAACCCTACTGTCACCATACCAATCCAAGATGGACCTCGCAACATGACAGATGGCTTTGTCCTGCTGGAAGTAACATGGGTCCAACCCATAAAACTGCCACAACGTAGGAAGCACACAGTCATCCAAAATAGTGCAGTAGGCGTAGGCGTTGAGATTACCATGAATTAGGACCAAAGGTCACAGTCCATACCAGGAGAAATATCCCGACATCCTAATTCCATCTCCGCCGTACTTTACTGTGGGCACAATGCATTCTGGCACCATTCGTTCTCCAGGCAGACGCCAGACCCAGAACCTGTCATCCGAACAACAAATGGAGGTTGAACTTTGATTCGTCGCCCCAGAAAACCCGTTTGCACGGGTCTACGGTTCACTTTCGATGTGTTTTGCACCACATTAACCGAACAGAATGGTTGGACTTTTTGATCAAAGGCTTATGGTTGATAGCACGACCATGAAAACCAAGCAGATGTGCTTCCTTACGGATATTATTTATCGAAACAACACTCCTGGATGCCTGTTGAAACTCCAAGAGTATGTTGGCCATCGGCTGAGTGCGGTTCTTCCGAATTTCTCCGGACACCACTCGTCGGTCTCTATCTCCCAGTTTCGGGGGTATGCGAACTTTGGGACATTCGTACCGTCACCGCTCACCTTCCACTTCTGAATCACACAGTCTTCTGCCGATTTGGGGTAATTCAGCTCGCAAGATATGTTCCTTAAGGATCGTCCATTTCTGTGATACCCGACGATTACATCCTTCTCGAAATCAGATAATTCTGCACTTTATGAACATACGTTTACAGAGATACTATATACTTCGCCAGTTGCTGAGAACATCCTTTTACGATCCTGTATATAAATGGTTTATAATGTGTCTTCAAGATGCAGAAACCACATTATGAGTTATGTAGGATCTAAAGAAGCAATCTCCTTTTTTTTCATATCTGAGTTAAAGACACTTTTTTATAGTATTTCAATCAGATATAAACCAGAATTTTTCAAACATGGTTTAATAATAAATTCGATTTTTTTTAAAGGTAATTTCAAATTTATGTATTCAAAAATGCGTAATAAATAGTTCTTCCCCGTTTACCGAAAAGAATAAAGATTTGTTGGACATTTTACACCAGTCATATAACAGTCGGCAAATCTGACAGGGACATGAAATAATTCATGCATTATTCAAAGACAAAGATATTCCCATTTTGTCCACTTAGTTTTTATCTCTTAACGATAGCATAAAATTCATGAAAATGGTAATAAAAGTGTTTATTTTTTTCCGGAAAATTCCATTTAATTTTTGATCTGCCATATCTAGTTTAAAAAAACTCATTGCCAATTACATTATAAACAGTTTGGTCCTGCCATCTGGTATATAAAATAAGAAATAAAAAAAAAATCAGGGTAAATTGAATGGATTGTTTAATATTCTTGGTGCGATACTTTTAAACACTCTAGCCCAGAAATATCACGTCCACGAGAAATAGAAGGCGAAACTCATCCCGTAATTTTGACAGGAACGAGAAGGAAGGGGATAATGTATTTATAAATACAATAAAATGTTGTCAGTAGGCATTATAAACCTTTAATTATACAGAGGCTGTTCACACATTTTTTAGACGATGTATATTGTATTCACAAAACTAAATTACATAAAATTCTTGTGTTTTTAAATGTTCTATATGGCATCCCTTATTCTGAACTATCTTTCGACACCGCAATTTCCAGGATAATAATGCCTTTTGAAGTGTCAGAAGAGGTATTCTATCCCATTCCTCCGGAACAGCTTTACAGAGTCCTGTAAGGGTTTTGGGACGACATTTGGATAATGCAGATTTTAAAATTCGAAAGCACAAATATCCATAGGTGATACACCGGGAGATTTAGTAGGGATATCAGTGAAGGGTATGGCCTTGATACCAGTTTTTTGTTCCATTTCTTTGAGGAAATTTACTGTGGATTTTGATGTGTGACTGCTAGCTTTGTCCTGATGGAGTCTTATAGATTGATAGTACTGTGGGTAAAGCAATGGTATTTCATTCAGAAAAATTGGCGATAAAATATGTTCCTGATAGTATTTGGAGTTAATCTTGACATTTTTTCCACTCTCTTTATTTTTAACTTGCCATTATAAGAAAAACCAGCAACAATCATGAATCCCTTAGAAAAACTTTCTTTCGATTCTTTGAACCATGTACTTAAATTTTTTCTCCCCTTTTATGATAAGAAATGGCTCTTTTTTTGTTGCAATCATTTTAATACAACCATGATTTATCTATTGTGACAATTGTTTTCCATTTTCTTTGGATAAGTGTTTCTCATATAGAATTCTGCAGCGTGTCCTGCTTTCAGCGATATGATTTGGAAGAAGACGATGCACATTGCGTTTTTTCGCTTTCTTAAGATTTAAGTCAACGTTTATCATTTTGTTTACAGTGGACACCGAGCATTTTAATGATTTTGCAACTGTCCTTTGACTAGGGAGATTTTGTTTTAACATTAAACAACGTACCTTTGCAATAGTCGAAGATGTCCGTTTTTTCCTTGGATACTTGTTTGGAATTTTTGTCCCACTTCAGGCTCCAATTTGAAGTTTTTTTCCTTTCTTGTTGACGATATTTCCTATCGACGCTTTAGATATCACAAAACCATGACTCTCACATCGTTTTTGGATAACGGAGTATGCATATTTCTCTTCGGAAAGAGCATAAATGTATCCTTCGAACCACTACTTTGTTAAAAACGCCATTTTGAATAAAAACAAAAATTTCAAGCCGCAGACGATAATTGTGACTTTTAAAAACATAGTACAATTGCAATTATTTCTTTTGCAGCAAACGATTTTTTATTACCGCTTACCAAAATCGTCTAAAAAATGTGCGAATAGCCTCTGTACATGTTACCTTGAAACATTCCTAAATTAATGACCTTCACTGAAACCATTCAAATGTATTGATGTTCCCATTTATATTGTTCTATATGAGGTCATAGGGATGAGGTAAGTTACGAGCCTTCGAGATGTCCCCCCTTGGATGTGTTCGATCAAAATTCAGTTCGCACTAGGGTGTGGTTTTGGTTCACCTTTAAGGTTCCCTAATTGAAAGCAACCAAGGATTGTGTCGAATAAAGTGCGAATGTATTCAGTAACAAGTGCATCACATAATTTAAAAGTTATAAATATTCTTATGATATTCTTATTTTTATCTAAATTATCCATGCAAATATTAGGCTGCATAAATTTCTAGCTTTTGCATCGAAAAGAAGTGTGTAAATAGTCACAACAACAAAGGAGCGAGACATACTTTTGTTGCGTGTGACTGTTTTTTATGACTTTTATCATTTGTAAGAATATTTATTATTAATTTATTGGCTAAATCTATGTTTAAAAGTTTATTAAAATTTAATGTAAAATTCTCAATAGGACGATAGACTTTTATTAAATATAGCGTAGCGTTTTCATTTATATAATGGTTTGCGCAATCGGAAATCGATTGTTTAATTTATAAGGAATTTTTTATAATTACTACTGCTACGTAATTTATAAGGAATTTTAATAATTATTACTACTACCTAATTCATAAGGAATTTTAAGAACTACTACTACTACTAAATTTATAAGGAATTTTTAATATTTTCTACTACTACTTAATTTCTAAGGAATTTGTAATAATTGCTACTAATACGTAATTTATAAGGAATTTTAATTATTACTACTTTCATATAGCTAATGAATGCTTTAACTTTATAAACGCATAGACCCACTGAATTGAGGTGGAATACCAAATATTTCGCTTTTACCTTTTACTGAACTTCATCCAAAAATCCTATATGTCTGATTTTTGAAAAACATCAATAGCAGAAAAATAAGCAACCTATTTGGCATATTTTCTGCGAAACACTCCGAAGACATAAGAATAAAAACGTCGAAGATGAGAAAGACGAAGGAAATATTGTTGTGGGTCCTTTGTGATATCCTTTTGTGTGTATATGCCCCATATGTCTAGGATCATGTTACCGAAGCACATTAAATCTTATATAATCATAAAAGCTGTCACCACTTTTATGATCATATATGATTAATATCTAGGAGACCGTTATCTACCGGAGTGTTTTCCAAGGACACATTTCTTGTAATCTAAAACTGAAAATCATTCACAAAAACATAAGACATATACAATTACTTACGTCAAGAATATTTTTTTATCAAATTACTCTAAAAGTTGAGTTTGATGGCTTGTATTGGATTGCCAAGAAAGTAATTTTGTTTTTTTAGTGTGATATATGACTCAATTTTTTTCTAAAAAAAATTTAATCAGTCAAATATCTTCCATTCTGTCCGATGACGTTTCACCATATTTCTGGTAACTTCATGACACGGCTAATTTAAACACGGCTAATTGTCCTGAAACGTTGAAACCAGATGCCTTATTTTTAGCATGAGAAATTAACTCTTAAAAAATGAGAAATAGATATTTCCGATTCCTCAAAGCGCATCTACACACAAGCGAATCAGCTTCCCCCGTCACCTCTTGACACATTTTGGAGTCGATTAGACCCCCCTCCCAACGTGGGGGAAGTAATTCGCCGCTTTGAAGATTCATCTTAAAAACCTCCATCCGGGGCGGTCTGAGTACGGACATCAAAGGCACGAGGGACGCCATAAAACCTCCTCTCGGCAGCGGGAGCAATAAATCACTGCTTTCCCCTACACTTCGCTCTCTGTTTCGCGAATGTGTGCTTCCAGGGTCAGAGAATGACCGAACGGATAATGCGGTGATATTTGGTACCAAAGAACAACACCGTTGTTGGTATAGGTGCTTGTAAGAGTTCGTAACAAGGTTTAAATTGTAAGTTAGGTCTACTTTGCTCTCTTGTAGCAAAATGGTAGCTGTAACGTTCTAAAACAAGCAATCGACTGCAAAACTTTGAGTTAAACCAATAGATGTAATAACGAAAATTATGTATTAAAGCAAGTTCTTAAATTAGAATAATGCTTATAGAGTATTATTACATAAGTGTTTATTATATAAGTTTTTTTTAAAAATTATAGACCTTCACTTCAGTACATAATCTAATTATCTTGAATTCTTTATAATATATAAATAAACTGTTACTTAGAGGTAAAAAGAACATCACTAGCTTACCATTATTATTATTATTATTATTATTATTATTATTATTATTATTATTATTACTATTATTATTATTATTAATATTATTATTCGCAGTAGTAGTAGTATTAGTAATTATTAAATTTCCTTATAAATTAAAAATTGATTTCCGATTGCGATAACCATTATAAATCATATAACTGAAAACGCTTCAATATTTTTCCATAAATTATTAATATCCTAATGAGAATTTTTGCATTAAATTTTAATAAAAATTGAAAAAAACATTTTCAACCAATAATAATTAATAAATATTCTTACAAATGAAAGAAAAAAGTCATAAAAATAGTCATAAGCAACAAAAGCATAAGTCTTTGTCATTTGTTGGTTATGACTATTTGCACATTTCTTTTCGGGGCAAAAGTTATAAAACTGAAAATTCTAATATTTGCATGAAAATTTTGGATTACAAATAAAAATATCAAGCTCGAATTTTACTAGCAACTTATAGGCGTATATTTGAGAAACGCTTAGGAAAGAAATACAGTAAAATGAAATCATATGCATAACAATTTTCCCCTTAAATCTTCACTTAATTACTGACAAGCACAAGGTGAACAATAAAATTCTTTAAAAAATCAATATTGTATTCAGATATAAAACTTAAAGTATGAGTTTACTCAAACAGATTTATATGCTGACAAAAATGAAGAAATGTCATGAACATTAAAGCTTTTTATGTATGTTATCCGAGACAAAAACAATTTATGTTGAGTCCTTTTTTTTTCTTCTTCTTAAGAAACAAGATAAATAGTTAACATAGAACTACTTAGTGCTTATATAAACAGACAGTTTTTAAGCAACTTTTAACTTAAAAAAAATACCGACGTAATCCATCTTTTATTAACCCTATATGAATATACGTGAAACAAAATTTTCCTTACAGGTTTCTTTTTTTGAAAGCCATAGTGAAAAGTGAAAGAAAAAATATTTTTAAATATATAGCCTTGTCAAAGCATGGGAGATTTAACAAGGAACATAAATCTCTGAATAAAAATGTATCTAGCTTTAAAATGCTTTACCAAGAATGTATCTAGGAAAACTGAAAATCGCGAGCAGAAAACGTTTTTGGCTGTTTTTTGGCAGGGTTTTTGGCTTCGCCGGGGAAGTTAACTAGTATTCATAGAGATAAACTTTATTATAGTGTTTTAAATAGCTGTAAAGTGTTATTGCTATATTATAGTCAAAATGTATCAATAATTTGCAACATTTTCTATTATAGAAGAAATTGACTTAGTTCTATGAAACGATAGCATTCTAATACATAATGATACTTTGATACGCTTAATTATTTTTTCTTAATTACATCCCTTTATGTTAGCAGACATATTCACAAACATGTTCAGAAATTCAAGTGAACCTATTTTTTTTTAAAGTATGAACAAGTATTAAATTTAGAAAAAAAAGGAATGCAGTATACTTTGATAATCTCAAAAAGACATGGTTTCAGCTTGGGATCAAAGCGGAGATGAGTTGAGGTCCATCGATGCTTAAGTTGAAGCGTGATAATTATTAACAATAAATTTTTAACCGTGAGATAAAGCACTTTAAATCCCTTGTTTACAAAAATTTAAGCATGGAAACACTCTGTTTTCATTTTATTATCTTAAATTTCTTAAGTTCTATTTTTCGAAAACATACAGGTTATACATATTTGGAATCAGCAAAGTGTTGTCTATGTTTTCAAATCCAAATTATAAAATCGATTTTTGAAGGTATATATAGTCCCAGTTCCCTGAAACATTTCTAAATGTTCTTTATTTCTCTTAAACTTGCGCCTTTTTGATGCACTAATGTTATACTTTTATAAACAGAAATTCAATCTATAAACATCATTTTCTTAGTTTGAAATTTTCATACTTACCCGGAAGATTAATAATAAGTTTTGGCTATAGAGTTTTAAAATTGTATATGCGTGTTCTACTTATGTACCTTTATTCTGTGAACCACAGGTTTGCTTATGGGAACAATATATTTTATTCTGTAGCATGATACGTATAAAAAATAATAATTTCCATTTCTTACAAGTTTTTTAAATTCAAAAATCAAAATCTTAGAAACGTTTAAACTTTTAGGTTTATAGAGTAAAGAAGATATTTAGCTTTAAGTTGTTATAAAAATTTTCATTCTAACATATATATTTCAAAAGTTATCTGCCAAGTAACAAGTGGTAAGTAAATTTCCATTTTTAAATTGTCTCTACATATTTAATGTTTTATCAAATATATGTATTACTTGAAATAATGAACCAAAATAATTTTTTAAAGTAATATCCTTATTACAGAACTGGCAAAAATTTTATTCGAAAACTAGAAAAACTTAATATTTTATAATGAATCAAAGAAAGGCTGTTATAATGAAGCATTTCTTACTTGAAAGGCACTATGTCCCCTTAAATACCGTTGTCATTAAGTGTTATATTTCAATATCTGACCCTTCGACAATATGTTCTTTAATTTTGCGGAGCCCGGTAGTAAATTGCTCTACATTTGTGGAGACATTTATTACCAAGACTCTTTGGGGGGGGGAAACCAATCAATTGGGCGGCAAACCAATCAATTTCATCAAAGTGGCGTGGTTATTGAGATTTCAAATTTCCCTTTTCTAGAACAATCGAGAAAGTCGCCAAGGGTATATAAGGCTACCGAACTCGGATGTAAAAATATTTGATTCATTCCTTTCTTAGTCGAAGATCAGCTGATCTATGTGAATTGTAGTCCTGTTACTGTACCTGTGTGATTTTTTTCAAATACGAAGTCTTTTGCTGAGCTTCGCTGTAGTACTAACTGATTGTTTGTGATATTTGTGACTAAAAATAATATAAACTTGTGTCGCAAATTACCTGGAGTTGTCCTTCATAAATATTGTTCCTTTTTCCTGGGTTCGATAGGATTGAATAAAATCTCCTCAGAAAGTGCACACAAAATAAAATATACATTATTCTGTAAATTCTACAGGAGCATACACAAATTCAAACAGAAAACACGCAACAAGTGTCATACTATACAGCAGAAAACTCTAAATACACAAGTCAGGATGGCAAAGTCTTCAATACAATACTCGCCTACGACGCTTTCAATACATTCAATTCTCAGCAAAAAAAACACTGAGTTCTAATGCCAATGTCAGGTATATTTGTAGACTTCCAAAGCGCCCTCTATCAGTTAACCAGCTAGATATGACTAGAAGATTCCAGAAAAGTTCAGAAAGTTGGTGACCATTTGGCACCATATCGTCAAATTTGGCGATATATCACCAAATTTGGCGACCAAATAAGTGAGCAAATCCATCGCCAATTTGGCGATAACTCTCATATTCGGCGAAATTACCATAAACTCGTAAAATTCGTAACAATATCGTCGAATGAATCACAACAATATATTGATAAAAATGAACAAAATAATGTGGTACATTTGTGCCTCCAATGCATACATTTTACTGTTGTAACAATTTATTATGATTGATGTATTTATTCTTTCCTAACATGAATATTTGACGTAGAACTGCATAGTTATACTGATGATTTTTTATATACAGAAATTTTCCGTCCTTTGTTTTTCCCCTGCGAGAATGATTAAAACAAAATTTCATGTACAGATTTCATTTTATAATAGTTTTTTCTTTTTCAAATATATTTTTTTTCGTTAAGCATGTGATCCTTTAAAAGGAATGATGAATTCCTGAAAAAAAATATGTTTAGTTTAAAAATCTGCATTTCGTGTAGCCATTTATTGAAATTGTCTGGGAAATCGACATGGCTTGAAGAAAATGACCAAAGTTACATAATACGTTTATGCTTTTAATGAAATATTTCATGGTTAACTAATTATTATCATTCATGTATATTTTTCTTAACATGAATATTTAATATGTACCTACATATGTCTTATAATCACTGATTTTTTCATAAACACTAGGGTTTTCTATCCTGTATTTTATCTCTAACAAAATGAGTAAAACAAAATTTCGTTTACAAGCTTCAATTTATAAAAGTCAATTTTCTAAAAAATATACAGAGGTTCCCAAAAGTGTTCGTACAGTTACGATTTTCAAAGAAATATGGGTATATCCATTAATTAAATTGAATACTTCAGAATGGGTATTTAATAATACGATCTAAAATATAATTTTGAACAAAACTACAGAAAATATTTTGAAAATATAGACAAACTTTATTCTTAAGAAACCAGTAATCAAAAAGTAACAAAAACTTTATCTCACAAAAGTAATCGTAAACTGAAATATTTTCGGATAACTTCATAATTAAAATTATCGTCTGCCACTTTATTTTTATTTTTGAGTTGTGGTGGCATTTAAAATATCGGTTGGGTTTAATTTTTGCTTGCCTACTCCGTAATATTCTATTTATTATTTAAAAATTGCTGTCGTAAATAAACAACAAACAGCATTCGAAAATTGATTATTTTTCATCATAGTAGTGATAAATCAGTTCGGAATATTGCTTAATTACTTAATTTATCCCATTCTACTGTGCAGTATGTGACAAAACGCTTTAAAGAAGAAAATCGGATCGAAAACAAGGTAAGAAAAGGTCGTCCGGCAAAGTTAACAAAACGTGATCAGAGATTTATAATTAGAAAATTTGTGAAAAATCCACGTTTGAGTGCTATCAAAGTTTCTGCAGAATTTAATGAAACATTTTCTACTTAATTTCGCCTGAATCTGTTCGACGAGTTCTCAGAGCAGCTGGATTACATGGACGTTTTGCTCGTAGAATAAATTTAGTGAATAAGAAAAACGGAAATCTTAGGCTTTCCTTCGTACTATCAATGATAAATAAGCCCCAAACTTATTGGAATTATGTCTTATTTGCCGACGAAAGCAAGTTTAACATTTTTGGTTCCGATGGGCGTATAATTGTATGGAGAAGAAAAAAATGAGGAACTTAATCAAAAGAACTTAGTAGGAACAGTTAAGCATGGCGGTGGAGGTGTCTGTGTGGGGGTGCATGCCATCATCAGGACGAGGTAATTTGGTATTTATTGATGGAATAATGGATCATGCTGTTTATTGAACGTTGAGAGCACACGGCTCTCAACGTTCGCCTCTGGTGTCTCTATAATTGTCCACAAGTTTTGAAAACACCACCTCAATCGCCATATTAAATCACAATAGACCAAAGTTTGAGAGAACTGAAGGTTCGAGTACTAAAGCACGACATTCACACGAAAAGCGAACTAAAACAATTATGATGGAAGAATGGATAAACATTGATGCAAAAATTACAAAAGAACTAGTGCAATATATTCCCAGACGTTTAAAAGCTGTTGTGGATACTAAAGGATATCCTACTAAATATTAACTTAACGAAAAATTAGAATATTTACTAATATGTAGAGAACTGCAGGAGATATTTTAATATGTTTTTAAAATATTTCCTGTAGTTTTGTAAGAATAGATTATAAATATTATTATTAAATAACCATTCTGAAATACTCATTTTAATTAATGGATAGACCCCTGTTTTATTGAAAATACTAAGTGTACGAACACTTTTGGGAGCCACTGTGTTTATTTTCGATTAAAGCATGTGGATTTTTACAAGGAACGTAACACCCGGAATAATAATGTCTATGATTTTACTATCTAAATGTTTATGAATTTAAAAAGTATGAATTTTATATATATATATATATATATATATATATATATATATATATATATATATATATATATATATATATATATATATATATATATACTAGCTGTACCCGTCCCGGCGTTGCTCATGTAAGGTAATTACCAATTTTTTAGTAGCCTTAACCCTTTGTTAATGGGCGTCGCTGTCATCCTTTTCCTCACCACGATACATTATTTTACCCATATAAATTTAATCCTTTCTGGCACATTTTGGCAAATTTTTTTACATAGGATTACTAATCGAATATCACTGCAATAGTAATCGATTTCCTTGAAAGCGAATATATCACTTCCTCCACATCCTGAAATTCTTTGAAATCTTCATAGATTTTTTCCACAAATACACCACAAATTATATGATATTAACTAAGTGCTGGCCAAAAAAATTACGGCATTACTAAATGTGATTTTTTAATCGATTATCACTGCAATAGTAATCGATTTCCTTTAAATTACCCAATCCCTCATAGAAAACAAACGCCCCAACACATCACGTGTATGACGTCGAAAAACTGGTTTTTCTCCTATTTTCACCAGCTTTACCTTCGTCCGGAAATGAAGAACGAAATCTCCAAAATGAGATTTCTCGCAAGAGTTTCCGAATCATAAAATAAATTATTAAAAAATAACTACAATTTGTAAATTAATTTTGGTTCTGGCTTTCGAAACTGTGATAAAAATGGGGGTCTCTGAGATAAAAATTTCGTAAAAATGTAACGACATTTACGTATCGATTCGACAATTTGGAAAAAAGGGTCACGGACAAAATCGCGTTTTTTCCGAAAAACGGGTGCGTACAGGCGATCGAAAAAAATCACAATTAATCGATAAATTAAGACAGACAATTTTAATTGTGATTTCCGTATAGTGTCATCTTCCCCGTATAGGCTCGTCTGAAAAAAAAATTCTTGGACGGATGCGTTAGGATTTACGGAGCTTTTACTCGTCCGGGAGCTCCAAATCGCGACTAAATATTTAATTACGGAAAATCTAATTAAAAAATCGAAAAAAGGGCTTCGAGGTGCATAATGAGACATCGGGAGGCATCTTCGTGTCGAATCTCAAGACTGTCCGACCTACCGTCTTTGCGCTGCGCCGCGAGCAGACAAAAACTCGGTCACACACACACAGACTTTGCCTTTTATATATAAAGATATCTATCTATCTATATATATATATATATATATATATATATATATATATATATATATACACACTCTGTCACAAATATATGCACCCAGAAGGAAACGAGCTACTATCACGAAACTTACCATGTATGTAGTTTATGAGGAGATAAGCAAACGATTATAAATTCAGAAGAACAGACCGTTTTATTAAGATATGGCATGAAAAATGTTACAAATCAGTAAGTAATAAATCCACCTCTGGCAGCTATACAAACCGAAACACAGCGTGGCATCGAATGAATGAGGTCACCTATGACCTCATGCGGAAGATCAAGCCGTAATCTTTGCAACTGGGCATTTAATTCACCAGTATTCCGGGACGGCTGCAATTGCCTTCCAAGCACGTCCCAGAATTGCAGTATTGGCGAAAGGTCTGGAGACCTGGCAGGTCAGGGGAGTACGTCATATCCTTGAAGACATTGTTGGGAGAGTCGCGCTGTATGTGGACGAGCGTTGTCTTGCTGATAAATGACACCTGGACGACTTGATAGCATAGGCAGTACAACTGGCGTTAAAATCTCGTCCACGTAACTACGTGCCGTCAAAGTGCGTTGATGGAGGACTAGAGGTGATCGTGTGACCCAACAAATCTCCCCCCACACTGTCACATCTTGTGTTCACCGTATGCCTCTCGACAGCAAATGCCGGATCGGAGAGGTGGCCTGGCAGTCTCCACATGTGTATGCGCTGGTTATCAGAATTGAGACTGAATCGGGATTCATCGCTGAAGATCACACGCCTGCAGTCGGTCATAGTCCAGCTTGCTGGAGGTCGACAAAAATCCTATCGACACTGTCCATGATGTGGGGCCAGTAGTAGGGGTCTTAATGGACGTCGGCTCTTTATACCTATTTTTGCCAGTCGTCTCCGGATGGTTTCCCTTGATACCACCGGATGTCTGGAAGGTGGTAAAGGGCGTCGAACCGATTCTAGCGACGTTGTTGGTGCGACGTTCTTGGTGGCCGCTCTAGAGCTTGCGCGATCCTAGCGCGCAATGTGTTCCTTGGAGGCCCTGACCCTCCCTTCCGGTTTCTTCCTGTAGACTATCCCTTCCGTGATCCATTGTTGCGAACACCGAGTAACTACCATATAGCTCCAACCGAGGTGGCAGCCGATACGCCTGTTCGACCAACCTGCTTCTGTGAGGCCTACTATACGCCCCCTCTCAAAGTCCGACAATTCTTCTCAATGTTGCCGGTTACGTCTCAGAGGCATCTCTAGTCACAATACCGTCCATCCAAGACGACAGATTTGTATGAATAACCCTATGGCACTAACAACCATGCTTTTAAATCCCAGGTGCGCATATCATATGCGCATAGCGCGCTTATGCTTGTCTCATTGGCGTCGAAATTTTAATAATTTGCTTATATCTTACCAGAAAACATTCCTGCCAAGTTTCGTGATAGTGGCTCGATTTCTTCTTGGTGCATATATTTTTGTGACAGTGTGTGTATATATCTATCTCTCTCTCTCTCTGTATATATATATATATATATATATATATATATATATATATATATATATATATATATATATATATATATATATATATATATATATATATATATATATATATATATATATATATATATATACACAGAGGCTGTTCACACATTTTTAGACGATGTATATTGCAATCACATAACTAAATTACATAAAATTCTTGTGTTTTAAATGTTCTATTTGACATCCCTTATTCTGAACTATCTTTCGACACCGCAATTTCCAGGTTAATAATGCCTTTTGAAGTGTCAGAAGAGGTATTCTATCCCATTCCTCTTGAACAGCTTTCCAGAGTCCTGTAAGGGTTTTGGGACGACGTTTGGATAATGCAGATTTTAAAAGTCCGGAAGCACAAAAATCCATAGGTGATACACCGGGAGATTTAGTAGGGATATCAGTGAAGGGTAGGGCCTTGATAAAAGTTTTTTGTTCCATTTCTTTTACGAAATTTACAGTGGATTTTGATGTGTGACTGCTAGCTTTGTCCTGATGGAGTCTCACAGATTGATGGCACTGTGGGTAAAGCGATGGTATTTCATTCAGAAAAATTGGCGATAGAATATGTTCCTGATAGTATTTGGAGTTAATCTTGACATTTTTTTCCATTCTCTTTATTTTTAACTTGCCATTATACGAAAAACCAGCAACAATCATGAATCCCTTAGAAAAGCTTTCTTTCGATTCTTTAAACGATGTACTTAAATTTGTTTCTCCCCTTTTATGATAATAAATGGCTCTTTTTTTGTTGCAATAATTTAAATGCACCCATGATCCATCTATTGGGACAATTGTTTTCCATTTTTCTTTGGATAAGTGTTTCTCATCTAGAATTCTGCAGTGTATATATATATATACAGGGCTAGATTTGAGGCGGAACGCGCCAGAACGGCATTATGGTACCTCTCTTTAGGAAAAAAAAATTATGATAGTTAAAAATATTTATTTAATCACAAATTACACTGTTGTTAGTGAGTGAGCCTGACCTACTACTCTATACACTTCACGTAAAAGAACTATTCTCAGGTCGTAACGATTGATTATGATGTGAGGCTAGGGTAGTTTGTTGAGCGTTACTATTGAGTACAGCGAACTGCGACTATTTCACTGAAGTAGGTGATATTGTGGTTTGACCTTGTCCGGAAGACGGGTCGGTAGTCTGACTCATTTTTGCTGACTGCACTGACTTTCCCGGGTTTGCAAATGAGGTATTGATTAGTCCAGACTCCTAATTTCGAGAATCGACCTCCCCGAGTCAGCTACCCTTCTTCCATGTTGTGTTGTTGAGGTTAGTTGCGTTTGAGCAGTGTCAAGTCTGTGTGAGTGAAATAGATTGTGAAGTGAAATGAGCAAAAAACTAACCGATTTTTTCTCACTTTCGGATGGCAGTAAAAGACTCAAGCGCAACATTAGTTGTGACGATACCAGTGATGACAAAGTGGTTAATGACAATAACGGCGAAATGAAAAGCCTAAGTTCGAAACCGTCCTCTAACACTGTAAGCGAAACAATGGCTTCTGAAAATCTTTACTGTAATGTAGAATATCCTAAAGAAAAAGATACACCTGTTGAGTGTGACAATGCCTTGCCAGGATGCTGGACTAACTCGCAAAAAAAAAGGGGGGGGTGCCAAAAATATGACGGGTTGTTTGATAAAATGGAACGTTAGGATGCAGTGCTTGTGAAAAGGTTGGGGTTTTATCTGTCCATAAGAAAACAGGTATGAAAATTTCAAAAGCGTGGGCAAATGGTGAGATAAGTAGCTACGGCGACACTAAAGAAAAAGACAAACTTCGTTAAGGAAAAAAATGTATGAACACAAATAAAGTGCTGGTCATAGAGCAGCTGTCAAAATTTTATGTGAAGGTAAAAATGAAGTATTGGAGAAATTTGTTTTGAAGAAGCATGCTCACGAAAAACAAGCTACTGAAAATATATTTCGCACTGCATATAAGATTGTTAAAGAAAATCAGTCTTTTCACAATTTTGAAACAGAAATTGATTTGCAAGATTTAATGGGGTTGACATGGATCGCATTTTACATTCATGCAAAGCCTGTAATAACATTGCTTTGCACATAAGTAAAGAAATGAAAAAAAAAAACATTTGTTAATAAAATAATGAAGAATGACACGAAAATTGGCCTGATAATTGATTAGTCAACTTCCCTTAGTAACAAATCAAGTTTAATCGTTTACGTTCGTTGTTCTTTGCCTAAATCTGGTATGTGTGGTCCTACCAACGTCTTTTTAGATCTAGTAGAACTTGATGGTTTTACTGCTAAGGCAGTATTTGACTCTTTGATTAACTTCTTCACTCTAATGGAATAACTTACACGTTTTTAATTAAAAACTTAACAAGCTTAACATGTGACGGCGCTGCTTCTATGATTGGTGAAAACAGTGGAGTTGGATCATTATTTTGTGTAAAATTCCCTTCTTTTATTGTTTGGCACTGTGCTAACCACAGGCTTGAGCTTTCAGTGTCTGATGTCGTTCGGTCAGTTTCATGAGTTGATAGATTTAAATCCTCCATCGACAAATTGTTTGTTGTGTATCATGTTTCAACAAATAACAGCAGGGAACTGCGAAACTGTGCAAGTTTACTAGAGACAGAACTTTTAAAAATCTGAAGAGTTTTGAGCACAGTTTGGGTTGCGCCTAGTTTCAAATCTGTGTAATATGTGTGAGGTCTTATGAAGGACTAGTCCAGGTTACTAGGCCTTTAAAGAAAATTCAAATGATCCAACTATGAAGGCCTCCTCAAAGATATTACTGAAATGAATTTCATTTTAGACCTGGGCGATGGCTGATGCATTGCAAGAGCTCTGATAGTTAAGTGAAGCTTTGCAACATCGCAACGTCGATCTATGCTATGCTAAGAAAAAGTTACAAATTACAGCTTCTTTGTCTGACGAAAGAAAATTAGTTCCAGGATTTTACTCATCGATGGCTCAAGGAGCAGTAAGCAACATGTCTTATTTCGGAGTTCCGCTCCAGGAAAAAGAAAGTAGGAAAAACAACGAGCCTTTGGACTCCGAAAAGTTTTACAAGGCACTTAAAAAATCTATTGAAACAAGACTGCTCAGTGAAACAGACTTTGAACTTGCTGACACCATCAAATTAATGGATAAAAAAACTGGCCACAAAACTCCCAATAACGTTTGGGGAAAATGAAATGCGGAAACTTGTCTCCAAGTTCAGACTTAATGAAAGGCAACTAATTACATGATTCCTTAGAGTAGCTATAATGTAGAGTGTTCCCGGAAAGCCTCAACCCGTAGAAAGAGTCAATCAATATAGCCATATCATTGAGTGAATGTGAAAGAGGTTTCTCACAGATGAACCTCATTATCACACCATTGAGATCATCACTGAATATTGCAACAGATTCTGGTCTGTTGTTTGTAAAGATCAATGGACCTTCTCTTTGGCTCTTTAACCCAACTAAGTATGTTCACTTTTGGCTTGTGTCTGGACACCATTCAGCATTAGCCGTCAAGAGTCAGGAGAGGTCAAGAGACAAGAAGTTTGATGAAAACATGTTGAAGTTTTTACAATCTTTTAGGATGGGCACAAAACTTAAATAATCATGAAACTGTGCTGTTTTACTGATTTTATTACTTTTCTACAACACATTTTTATACTTGTATTCTTCTTCACAAGCACAAGCACAAACACAACATCCTCTTACAGGCCCTGGCTGCCTCAACCACGCGCTCCTTCCAGCGTCTTCTATCTGCGACGAATCCTCTCCAATTTTTAATTTTCAAAGTTTTTAAGTCTTTTTCAATATCATTTAACCATCTAGTGGGTGGTCTACCTCTAGCTCGGGATCCCTCAGGTTTTTTAAATGTCAAGATCTCAGAGGGATTATCTTCCGAGCTTCTCCAAATATGACTAAGCCATCTTAATCTATTACGATGGAAGACTTTTGTTATTTGGCATTGCCTATGAAGCCTATACAGTTCAAAATTATATCTGGTTTTCCAACGTCATTCTTACTGCACTGTTTCTCAGGGCCAAAGATAGCCCTGAGAATTTTTCTCTCAAACACGTCCAGTGACAACTGCGTGTCTATGCTCAAGGTCCATGTTTCACTTGCGTAAAGTAAGACAGGTAGTATTAGTGTCTTAAAAATTTTTAATTTAGTTTTGCGAGATTAGATCTCAATTGTCTTCTCAGCCCAAAGAAGCATTTATTAACCATTTTGATTGTGTTATCTATTTCTGTTCTTAGTTTATCTTTGTCATTAATTATAGTACCAAGGTATTTAAATTCATAAACATTTTTTGTACTTGTCTTGCAAAATAAAATTTGGAATTAAATAGAATGTTCAAGTTTTTGTATAACCAATGATTTCTTTTTTTCAGGCCAATAATTTGGATTACCCCCACACACCCCGGAAGGTTACCGTTCCGGCATCTATTTTTCTAGAAATCTTGCACTGTATATATATATATATACTATATATATATATATATATTGTAGCGTACTGGATGTATGGTTTTATTTTTTCCCAAGACCCCACAAGTGCTTGAAACACAGCTGCGTTTTAACGGGAAAAGTTCTGCGAGTTTCCACGAGCTTTAAACACGTGGGGGGATTAAAAGACGTTTTCCCACAGATGCAGCCAGTAAAGCTGTCATCCTAACGTTTCTGCAATGTAATAAAGTTCGGCGTTACGAAGGAACTGTCACCAGAGGTTGCCGACCCCCTGTCTGAGGGAGAGACGCTAGTTAGAACGCGGCCTGTACGGACGTGTGTTTGATAGGCTCCGTACGTTGTAAATCTACACGGAGTTAAATTGAATATGTTGTAACCTTAAATGTTAAGTTTTTCTGTTTGTAAATAAATTTCCTCGTTAAGTTTTTGTTTGAAAAAAATTTGACCTTCGCTTTTTAATTAGGACTCTGTCTTTGCTTTGTTATGGATCCCATAGTAGCAATTTTTAGCAACGCCTCAGAGAATCGCCTTAACCTTCATCGTGACGCTACAATATATATATTGATATTTTCCAGAAACGATAAAGTGACTGTCTACGTTCGGAGCCAATTTTTTATGATTTCTTAAAGGGTTTTTGTGGTCTTTTATGGTAAAATAGCACTTTCAAATTAAAAGAGGAGCAAAATTTTACCTGTAAATACCATACTTATTTATAAATTGCTGAATTTGAAATAATTTTTCTTGAAATTTAGCTAAAACCGCTATCACCCTACATAAAATTCTACTATTTTAATTTCCTTCTCACACATGATACATATGACAGTTACCTTCAAATTGACAATCTAAGAGAAATTTTAAAATGCAAAAATAATGTATTTATATGTTCCAATAGGAAATCTTCCCCGATTCGTTATTCCTTTCCTTATAAAAAC
The DNA here is from genome assembly GCA_907164885.2 of Dolomedes plantarius. Classification (NCBI taxonomy): domain Eukaryota; kingdom Metazoa; phylum Arthropoda; class Arachnida; order Araneae; family Dolomedidae; genus Dolomedes; species Dolomedes plantarius. Next base: position 209,207,944 of record OU015490.1, on the reverse strand, counting down.
AATCCCAAATAAAAACTATTTATTATACATCAATTATTGTGCGTCATTTCATTTACAATAGCATCTCAAGCATTTCCTGAAAATTTTATCAAATTATATACATTATTATGTGAGATATCATGATAGCGGTAGACATATGTGCTAAAAAAACATAATTCTGATAAAAACGCATTTAAATTTGTTTGTCATTTCAATTTTGTAGCAGAAGATGTTTTTTAAATAGCTATAACTCTGCTTCTAACTGACGTAGAATGAACATCAAAACGGTTTTGAAAAGAGAAAAGATTGAGAATTTTCCAAGAATCGTGCGATTCTTGGAATTTTTTTTCTGTGCAATCTGTGGAATCTTTTTTTGTGCGATTTAAAAAAATTAAATTGACCAAAATAGTCAAAAAATGACATTTTCAATGTAGGCAGTCATCTTAACTTGGTAGATAATGGGCACCAAGTTTTAGAGACCAAGACTCTAGTTCCGATCAAGGATATTAACCCGTTTTTCCCCCTCCAAAAAAATAAAAACATAAATATATCGCATATAAATTCTCTTTTCCTCAAATACCAAAGATAGCTAAGACTTGAAGAAATCTCAAGAAAAAGTGATTTTTAGATATTCTTTAAGAAAGAAAAAACTGTAATTCACAGTACATAGGCAAAAGAACTCCATTCTTGGATTTCAAAAGTCGATGTGGCCTTTTTTATGTCAGCCTTTTTTCGTCATTTCTTACACTGTGTACCATTTACTGCTCAGTTCCTCTTGAAGAAATTTTTTTACCACCTTTTGAAATTTGCGACTAGAGTTTTTTATTGCCAATTTACATAAACTCTTTTAAGCTTCTTTTTTTCACCTGCCACCTTTCACTTATTTCGTACCGTATTTTTTATTTATTTTGTCGCTATTTAATTATGTAATATTCCAAATAAAGTAAATAAATTATACATAAAAATCTAATATTGACTGATGTTTCTTTTTTACATTATATATTAAAAATACATTTAAAAAAAACGAAAAAACTGGTTAAGTTAGTTTTCTTTAAACTCGTTTAAAAATATTGTAAGACATCTTATATAAGACCTCTTATATATAAATATTGTAAGAATTTGATATTTTGACCTGAAACTTGAAATTTGTTCGATGGATTAAGTATTGATAGTATTCTTGATTCCAACTGCCAACCACGTTGTGTAAATTGATAAACAGTATTATTTTACTTTAATTTTCCTTGTATATAAAGCGCTTATTTTCATCGTTGGTGGTAGTTAACCCCTTAACCGTTCTGCCCGTACGGCGTACGGGCTACTCACAACTGGCCCAAACCGGTTTGCCCGTACAACGTACGGGCATCGGTATTCTCTCCTTTCCTCTTTTCGTTTGCACCTGTTTTTAGTTTGTAAAAACACGTGCAAATGAAATAACTAATACAAAGCTTAGTACAAATATTTTAACAGATATGTTAGATTGTCTAATTTATTTAAATTCTTTTAACCCGGTTTTTCTTTATTAAACGGAAGATCGGGAATTTTTGTTCTACTGCTTGCAACTCTTGTGAATTCAAACCACTATATATTTTTTTTAATTATGGGTGAATTAAACGATGAAAATACATACTTTCCTGTTAGATGATGGACTGAATTCTGATTCAGATGCGGAACTGTTTTTTAATAATCTGGATTATTCTTCAGATCATTATTTCTGCCCTGATTGTGACTTAGGACTTTGTATTCCACCATGCTTCAAATTGTACCACACAAAAAAAGACTTTTGAAGAATTTGCAAAAGTGTAAACTTCAAATTTTAAAGTAAGTATGAAAGAATTTTTTGTAAGATCTGTTAAACATTCTTCGTTGCATGCAGAGTTTTCTTGAAAAAATCAAACATTGAAGGGGTTTTATCTTGCAAAAAGCAAACATTTAAAGGTTTTTGTGTTCCAAAAATTTAAAATAAAAGTAGTGTAAAAGCATTAAAAGTGAAATTTTATAAAAAAATCTTTCGTTTTCTTATTCTATTAAGTGTGTGTTTAATTATAGGCAACAAAAAAATATGCCTTTTTTGGCAACATTTCTAGTAAAAAAATTGACCAGTTAAGGGGATTAACTAATGCTGAAGAACACGAGTACGTATTTGAAGTGCGTATGCATACTAATGTTTTATATTGTTACTCGAGTTTGTTTTTATTAACAAATATTACTGTTGTTTAAAAATCATTTATGTCTGTTCCTTTACATCCGTACAATTTACCAAAATGGAGTTGTCATACTGAGCAGTTACTCTTCATTTTTAAAAAAATCATAAATTACAAACCCAATGTTATATAAGCACAGAGGAAAAAATATTTAGTATAATAAGATCTGAAATATCAAGTTAATTGTAGTATTTGTTCTCTCTTCGTCGGAAAACGCGATATTTAAAAACGTGTCATGAACGGATGGTTTAAAATAAAAATAAAATAATATGCAGATTTTTCAACTTTGAAGGCAGGACTCGAATTACGAAGCTCTCGCGTCACAGCCAATGGGGTTTGTACAAGTAAATACAACAAGTATTTAAGATGTACGTATTTTTTCAGCTGGTTGGGGTTTTAAGCAGTAACTATTCTGTGAGTGAGTTGGGACTTCCAACCATAGTGTTAGTAGCTGTTTTCGCAGCAAGTTTGATGTTTAGATGTGTTTGCGACGAATTGTCGAGCCATTAAACTTGTATCCCTTCTTTCTTCCTATAACTATCCCAAGCTTTACCATTCAGTTTAAGTAGTTTTTTCAAAATTTAAGTAGGTTAATTTTCGCCCGTTCATGACACGCTTATCTGTATTATTTTTTGCTTAATGGTTAAGTTTTTGTAAATATTTTTCTTCCAAGCTATTGGATCAAATCGATCCCCTTTTTTTACTATGTTTTTATGTAAAATAAGAAAAATAAAGGCATTTTAGTTAGCCTCATCAAGTCTACTTTCTCGTGAAAGGTTTTTTATTTCAGAAAATTAGGTATGGGGCAAATTATGCGGTTTAATTCACCCAACATTAATACGTAAAGAAATTTAATGTTTCACGTCGTAAACTTTAAATTACTTTACGTATAATTTTAAGTTTATACGTCGTGATACAAACTTTTAACAAAAGACATGAAATGCAAGTTAAAATCAGTATTCTGCAAACACTCTCAGGGGGTATTGTCGGTGCGAGGGGAGGCTACGTCATCCCTAGATGTTTTCCTGGGCTTGCTAAATCTAACACTAGAAAGAAGGGAATTTTTTTCTTACTAAAAGAACTGAACGCCGTCATTTTGACGGTTAAAAATAAAATCAAGAATTTAAAATAGTTAATATTTTGTATTTTATATATTTAAATACTTTAAATTTTGAACTATATATAATAAATTACCAATAAATAATAAATTAGTACCAATAATAAATTACTACCAATAAATAATAAATTAGTACATATTTAGATATATTTTTATGCAGGTATACCGAGCTGACAACCTGGTACGATCTGTCCGTAAAAATATACGCATGGTTTATGCAGTCCTTATTCTTCAACACCAATATTTCTGTTATTTGCAAAAGGGGGAAGAGACGAAAAGTAAATAACATTTTTCGGGTATTATTTTAACGATTTCTGCCTGTTTTCTATATCGCCGTCAAATCCATGGCTTTCAGTCTTAGTAGGTACAAAGGACAGTTTCTCCCCCTATTTACAATCGAATATAATTTTGTAAATGTGTGTGCATATTTCGCGTAAAATTAGAAAAAAGTCATAAAATTTCAGAAGCCTGAGGTCATAAATACAGACATAGTGCTCAATATTATGTCCTAAACCGTCAAAATGACGGCAGCCGTCTTTCTAGTTCTAAATTGCGATGGCGTGGGGTAGAAGTTCTCCAACCCTTGTGGTTCCCAATAGGGTTAAAATAAACGGAGCCGCACCCCTCTAGGCCAGCAAGGGGCGATCAAAGAGAGACAGAGAGAGAATGTAAAATTAAATCAGCACTGATTATTTTTTGTGGTATGTTTAATTTTGAAAAAGGAAGCATGAATGTACTCATAAATTTTTAAATTAAAAAATAGAGAGAAGAGACAGACCACATATTTAGCTAATAGGTAAAGTATGAAATTATTTCAAATTTAATCTGCACTAGGCGTGTCAAACTCGCAGCCCGCGGGCGTCATGCGGCCCTGAACGAAAATTTGTGCGTCCCAGGCCCAGCGAATATAACGGTATGAATATATCGTGTCACCTTATGGGCCTAAGGGCTGGTTCACATAGGAGTCCGGTAGCGGAAGCGTAAAAGGAAATATATTGCTGACACGGAAATAAACCAATCATTTGCGTTAAAATTTTCGTTGCTAATCGTTTGGAGGTTTGTCACTGGTTAAATATATTTCAATACTGTAACGCTTCCGCTACCGGACTCCTACGTGAACAGGCCCTTACACGTCTTACGCACAGGTACAGCATCACCCCCCCACTAGTAATGAATATTTTAGCAGCCGACAACGACATGCCAGACCGGTAGTGTGGTAAGTATGTAATCTTGTACGAAGTGCTTTGTTCGGTGTGTTTAAAACAGGATATACATCGCTTTCAGGGAACGCTCATTAATTTGTGCAATTATTCAATGTCTGGTCCGTTAATGTTCACAAACAAAAAGTGTCAGGAAGAAAACATTGATATTAGTATTGTTCTTTTTTTCTTTATTTTTTTTGTTTGTTCTATACTTTTCGAAATATACCTATGTTTCTACCCTAAAGGTCTGAAAAAAATGTTTTGAGGGAGAGGGAATGTTTTGAAGTATTTCTTTTTTTTTTTCAGCCCACATAAACCTTGATCATTTAGCCCATGCCAGCCTTTGAGGATTACACGATTGATCTAAACCGTTGTATCAACAAAACAGCAAAGGATTGAATAATGTAACAGTTTTTTAAAGTGCTGGAGTTGTTCTGAAGGATTAGAATATATTCCCATTTCCTCCCCCTTTTATGAGATAAGAAAATTTGGATTCCACATCTATTATTTTGGTAGGTAACTTTGCAAGAAATACCTGACCTTAAACATCAAATGCGAACGATAGTATGGGATATACGAGAAAAGATTTGTGTGCTTGTAATCCCCGAAAAATTCAGCATCGTCAGAAAAAAATAACTATGGTCTACATGTAATTGGCCAAGAACAATAATCCCCAAAGAGTCCCCGAAAATTGGGTTATCTTAACGAAATGCTTTAAAACCTTAGAAAGATTGAAATCCAATAAAAAATGTTTAACGTTTTAGCAATATAAGTCAAAAATCATTTACAATGGCGATGTTTTACCTAGAAACAAAACGAACCGTATTTATTTCTTCAAGAATGTTATTATTTTTCAAGATGAAAATAAGATGTCATTGTTATCACATAAATTGCATAGTCCACATGATAACAAAGACATTACATAAGGTAAAATTGCCCAACAATAGGAACAATGTAATCGATGTAAACAACAATATCCAAATATTACCTTTCATTGTTTTCCAATCTATAATGTACCCCATTTAAAATTTTAAGGGGATTAACATGTTGAAATCAGAGAGGATGCTAGAAATCGTCTGTGAAATTAAACACAGTATTTTTCAGATATAAAGAACTGTGTTTATTACTAGTTACAGAGTACATTCACAGTGAGATGCAAATTCATTGACATTTCTATCTATCGAAACTGAAAATTTTATTGAAATAATTTCCTGTACTGATTTACAAGCTACGTTCTGAGGATTACCGGATGAAATTTTATGCTCAAATATACGTTATGAATATCGACATAAGTCTAAAGGTACTGCTTAAAATCTATTATTGTTTGAATTACTAGATCTATCATCCTTTGCAGTATCGAATTCGTGTGAATCACGATTTATTAAATACATTTGCATGCAACTATAGAGAACAACCGTCGGTGCGTTACACAGTTTGAGAATTCAATCACAGATCTTAAATAAAACTTTAAGCTTTTAAGTATCTAGAATGCAAAATTATTTTTTCATTTTAAATACCAGCAGCTTTTTTGACTGATTTTACACTAAATTTACAGTTTTTAAATTTGAACTGAAAATTTTCTCTTAATTTTTAGTTACATTTATATTTTTAAGTATATAAATACTCTCTCTAGTTCAATTTTAGGTACATTTAATGTCTCATTAAAATTAAAGAGGTATGATTCAAAAGTGTATTCCTATAATTTTTAAGAAATTATAAGCATTGCTGTATCATGCACACGGGTATTTCCATAGCACCATCATCAGTGATCTCGTGACTTTTTATCCCATCGGAAGTTTCTCCGGTGGTATAAAAGGTTGCGGCATTCGCCATGTTCAGCAAGGCAGGAAAATTCCTGTACAAACTCCAGTATGTAGGTCTTCGTCTAATAGCGCTCTAGCAGTGATGACATCTGAAAGCGTAAAGCCAATCACCACTATCCTTCATGTACAATACAGCTCTGCGAAGCACGTGGTTACAGAAATCATGTTTCTAGCACTGCAAGCACTTTGTTTATAACGACATTCGCTCATCAGCACAGCGAATTGGTTGGGTTTTTTTTTATAATGGGAGCACCATATAGGTGAGGCAAAGTAACCCCCTTCTATACAATTAGCTTGTTGTGCTGTGTAGTCAGAAAGGTCCCAGGAAATAGCCAATCAGCGGGTTTAACACCATTTAGTTTCCACAAAAAGAAAATAAAATGTTTCCAACAGGTGGCCAATAGACAGCGTTCTAGCAAGGATGGCGCCGATAAAATGCAACCCTGCGACGCAAGTAGTTCCAGGCATCACATAGCATGCCTACAATCTGCTGATTGTGCTGTGTAATCAGGAGGGTGCCAGGAAATAGCCAATGAGAGAGTTAATGCCCTTTAGATTCCACAATTTTTTGTGTTGCATAAGTGGGAAATCAGCCCACTTATAATCAATCAGCTGATTTTGCTGTGTAATCAGGAAGATCATTTGTCCCATGAAATACCCTAAGAATGGGATACAACCATTTAGATTCCAGAACAAAATTTGTTTGCAGCAGGTGGCCAATAGGGAGAGGGAATGTTTTGAGGACCGTAAACGCAAACAGACCATTCTGAAGGCTTGTTCAGATAGAATCCGTTCACGTCAGCGTTAAAGATTTCGTTGGCTTTAATTGAATAAAAAGCTCAATGATTTGTATATGATTGGTTAAGAAATTTTAAGCTGACGCTGACGGATTCTATGTGAACAGGTCTTTAGAATTCTAAGGGTGTTCAAACAGGGATTTTTCATCTCGAAGTAAGCAGAGCTGCATCTCAGTTCAATTCTGGCATAATATAATTATATTTATTACAATTATTATAATAAGTGTATAAGCAATATATTACAACCGACATTCAAAATCCATGCTTTCTGAACTAATGTTAATAGCAAAAATTTAGTGAAATTGTTATAAATTCTTATAATTAAAGAGCATGGGTTCACATGGTATTAAACATAAATCTATCACTAAACTCTTTCTGCAAATACTGCGGTGGAACCTGTTTTCAACAACAACAAAAAAAGGCTTTCGCCACGTTTTTTCTTTTTAACAACACCTTAGGGTAGATATTCTTTAAAGAAATTTATAAAAAGAACATTTCAAGGAGTTTTTCAAGGTATTTAATCCATTTTGCTGCCTCCAGAGAAAGTAAATAAATGGTTTTGAGAGCTAAAGAAAACCGATACTTATCTGACGTTTATGTCATGTTTTTCAAAAAGTTTCAAAAAATGAACGAAATGGTCAAGTTTTATGAAAAATAAGTTAGATGTCTTCTCCCGCAGTGACAAAAATTCAAAATATCTGCATTTTCTGAAAACAAATCGTAAGGATAAATGGGTTTCTAACATTAGGTCTTGGTTAAGAGCGTTTGCAAGTTCTTATCTCGGACCATTACTCGATAAAAGAAGATATATAAATATTAATATATATATATATATATATATATATATATATATATATATATATATATATATATATATATATATATATATATAACGATTTTAATTGGTATAATATCTTTACTGCAGTAAAAACTAAAAATGTTTAAAGCAAAGTAATATTTGACCGGGCAGTTTTCCCAATCTCATTTTTCTCTTCGACTGTCACATCTACATAGTAAGACCTTTATGCTGATACCTCAACCCTATTTTTTCATACAGATGCTCTATCAAAATGGGCATCGATATAAAAAAAAATCCTTATAGAAATAATATATATATATCCTTATGAATGATCGCATACCAGATATAGATATTTATAACCAAATAAATGCAATTTTCTGGAGGATTTCATGTATAACATCTATTTTCGTGATACTTACGTACAATGGTCTTTAATATAACTAGAAAATGGGAAAATGTGTTCTTATATATATATATACAAAAGCGTTTGAAAAATTCAGAAACTTGATCTAAAAAATCGTTGAAAAAAATTTTTCCCCACAGCATATTACTTTACCTAAGAGCATACATGTAGCATATTACTTTACCTAAGAGCTCTTTCATATGCACAACAGTTTCGATGGCACAACAGAAATGTATTTTTATAAACATTGTTTGCAATTTTTATGTCCCGTTTTTTTCAGAATGTGAAATATATTTTTCAAGTTTGAGTTCTAGAAGGCAAGCATATGAAGTGAATTATCTTATGAAATTTTTGTTCAGTTTTGATCCATGCTCAGTAATTTTCAGTAATTGCGAAAATGATTAAACAGAATTTTTTTCGAATTTTAACTATTATAATGCAATTAAGTATATTATAAGTGTTTTAAATACGTTCGAGTTCTCTAATTTGTTGAAGTAAGTATTTCAAATGTTAAAGTTTTAGAACAATTTTCTTCTCAGAACAAATTTACTCGATTATAGCAAAATGTATTAAATACTTTTTAATGTCTTTCACGAGAAATTATATCATGAAATAGAAAATAAAAAAATATATTTTTTATAGAAAACAAACCTTATGCTGCTTATGCCTGCGAATAAAATTATTTTATTAATTAAGAATGTAAATTAAGAGTGTAAATTCAGTTTTTAATTGAAGAACAATACTTATTTTCGGCAAAGTAGGTACTGTGATATTTTCCCAATTACGTTAAATTAAGAATGTCACAATGCATTCTGTTAAATAAATACTGGAAATTATTCATTTAAAAAACTTGTGTAAAAAGAATTGAAAACAAAATTTGCCGAGATATGGGACTAGTAAACCTAATTGTCGCCTAAAGTTTTGACGCCGTTGTGGCAATAATTGCTTCGTGTGTTGTCTTTTTTTTGACGTGCCTGGTTCAGGTCGACCTTCAACGTCTTCGACTCACGAAAACATCGACAAAGTGAAGTAATCATGGAGTTGTCCACTCGGAATTCCTTCTGTATGGGCAATCGGTCAACACACAATATTATCTTGGAGTTATGAAGCATTTGAGGGATAATGTTCTCTGGAAAAGGCCTGAGTTGGGGAAGAACAATTTTTGAAATCTCCATCACGATAATGCGCCGGCGCACACATGAATCCCTGTACGCGATTTTTTTTTCGACCAAAAACACAAGGAATGTTATCGACCAAGCTCCATATTCGCCAAATGTGGCACCAGTTAAGTTGTTCCTATTCCCCAAACCGAAATGACTACTTCGTTGAAGACGTTTTGAGTCCATCGAATACACCAAACAAAATTGGCTGCAGGAGCTCAAGGTTATCAAGGCCATACCTATAAGTGCCTATAAGAAGTGTTTCGAAGACTTGATTAATCGTTGGCAAAGTGCATGCCATCAAATGTATCCTATTTTTAAGGAGACGAAAAATTTGGATGATATAATCTCTATTTTGTGTTTAATTGAATAATTCCCGGTATATGTTTGACAGAATTTATGTAGAATAAATGTATTTCTCTTATCCTTGGCTTCATTTGTCATTTTATCAGCAACTTTTAGAAAAATAATTTTATTTATACTTTACCCCTAAAAATTTCCTTATTAGTGTTTATTTTTTAAATATAGTATATTTTTTATTTAAATATTATTATTTATTTATCATTAATTTCCTTTGCTTCAAAAAAATTAAATATTATTAGTGTACATATATTGTAAACTTTAATAAACCAATAGTTGCATTCTAAAGTCTATTAATAATATTATATTATAATCATCACTATTTTATTCATATTCAATTTAAAACTTTATACGAGTTATTGTAGTAGATAGTGTTTATCAATAGAAAACATCGGTAAAACTATTTGACTAGGCGTGATGTGAGTGATAAGTTAATTAATGGTTGAAAAAAAATACATCATATTTGAAATATATGTGATATAAATATTGATAAATAAGTGAAAACGTATGTTAAAATATTTCGTATATGTGTTTTAAGTTGATGTCTATATTTCGTTAAGTTGATAATGGAACCTAATAGTGATTTGCAATAATAATCTCCACACAGTTCTGTTATTTTCGGTAACTGTTACATAGCGCAAATGAAGCTTGTTTGTTACCATACATTCCATGAGATAATTTAAAAGGGAAATTCTGTATTATGATCCGGCATGTTACGAAACAATTATAAGTAGTAGAGTTATTTACCTAATTATCAAACAACCATTTCGAAACCAAAATTAAAAGATTCTGGCGCTTATTAGTGACTTATTTTTAGTATACTACTAATTAAAATATTCCAGAATATACTGTGCATTTAGTATACTGTGCATTATTTTCAACATTTAGAGTATATGCACTCAAGAGCCAAAACATTATGACCACCCCTACATTTTGCAATGAATTCGCCTGGATGACGTGGAAGGCACGTGATCAGGTGGAAGTGGTATTTAACTGCTGCTGGAGAGTCTGAAGAATCATTCTTTCACTTACTTCTGAGTGTGATGGAAAAGGCTGCGGATCTAAGCGACTTTGATAGAGGGCAGATTGTAATGGCTCGAAGGCTCGGAACAAGTATTTCCGAAACTGCACGACTCGTGGGTTGTTCGCGACCTACAGTTGTTAGTACTTATGCAAAGTGGATGAATGGCGGTGAAACCAGCAGTAGACGACATGGTGTCGGACGTCCACACGCTATCAAAGAAAAAGGTCGTCGGAGACTGTCTCGCATGGTGAAGCAAAACCGGAGCCAGACAGTGGCTCAGCTGACAGCCCAATACAATGCAGGCCCAAGTAGAATAGTATCACAGCACACTGTTCAGCGGACACTGTTGGATATGGGGCTACTCAGCAAACGTCCCACTCGTGTGCCTTTACTGACCAAGCGTCATCGCCAACTGCGCCTGCGCTGGGCCCGGAATATATGGATCCCGGGGATATATATCCCCGGGATATATAGGGCCCGGGATCCATGGACCAATGGGAGAGAGTTGCCTGGACAAATGAATCACGGTTTGTCATTCATCACGCCGATGGCCGTGTCAGGATACGCCGTCTTCCAGGCGAACTGTTGCTCCCTCAATGTACAGTAGGTCATATACAGGCCGGTGGTGGCGGTATTGTGCTTTGGGGGACGTTCTCTTGGGCGTCTCTGGGACCCGTGGTTGTGGTAGAGCAGACCATGAATGCTACAGGGTATCTGAACATCATTGCGGACCAGTTGCACCCTTACATGGCCTCTGTTTTTCCAGCTGGAAATGGAATGTTCCAACAGGACAACTCCCCGTATCACAAGGCTAAATTTGTGTTGGAGTGGTTCCAGGAACATGATGCTGAATTCCAGTTAATGTCCTGGCCGCCTAACTCACCGGATCTGAATCCGGTAGAACATATTTGGGATGTCATGGGACGGCAGCTCAGAGTTCAAAGACCACCAATTCGCAATATCTCGGATTTGCGTGACCGTTGCTTAAACATCTGGTACAATCTGTCTCCGGCCATCTACCAAGGACTTGTGGCATCCATGCCAAGGCGGGTTGAAGCTGTGTTGCGCTCCAAAGGTTGGCCAACTCGTTATTGACAGGTGGTCATAAAGTTTTGGCTCTTGAGTGTATATATATATATATATATATATATATATATATATATATATATATATATATATATATATATGTATATATATATATATATATATATATATATATATACATATATATATATATATATATATATATGTATATATATATACATATATATATACATATATATATATATATATATATATATATATATATATATATATATATATATATATATATATACATATATAATATATATATATATATACATATATATATATATATATATATATATATACATATATATATATATACATATATATATATATATACATATATATATATATATATATATATATATATATATATATATATATATATATATATATATATATATATATATATATATATATATATATATATATATATATAGTCCGGTCAATATAGACATTTAAAATAACAAAAATTCCCGGAGAGCCAAATATTGGTGGAGAGCTGGGGTTTAGCATTACAAATAAAGTTTATCGGGTTATTCGGGGTCAAAAGTCAAAATTTGAGGTTTTTTGGATTTTTTTCGAAAACGGTAAGTTTTATAAAAAAAAAAACCTCGAACCAAAGTTGTAGATCTTAAAATTCTCTACAAAAATGGTCTTCATGATTTTTTTCCTAAGAGTTACCATTCCTGAGATATCGCGATTCTAAGAGTCACATTATACATGATATGCACACATTTCCACGCCACCTGTGAGGTAGTGTACTCGGCGCGTTTTTTTTACCGTGGTTTCCCCTGTAGGCGTACTCCACTAACTGTCATGACAATTTTAGGATAATTTAAGGGAACAATACCCGTCAAGTTCTAGATATTACCTTATTATTGATATTGATTATTGATATTGCTATTGATTATTGGGTTATCTATTGTTTTGATGTCTTTAGATATTTAATCAGATTCATACTCTTGAAGTCTACTTCAACAGTCATGTCTTCTTCGATTTCTTTTTCTTCCTCTTCCTCTTGCTGGATGTTCATAAATTGTTCAAATGTGGCTGAGTCATTGGTCTCTTCATTAAAATCACAGGAATCTTCCTCTATTGTACTCAACTGGACATTTGAGCAAGACTGACCTTGGCAATTGGTACACGCTGGAGAACATAGCAACCCGACTTTTTTACAGCCACATTTGGCACTACAACCTTTTTTGCAACTGCAAAAAATAGTGTTGAGGAGTTTTTCTGGAGCAGGGGGGTGTAAAGTTTGAATCGGTTCCAGAATATTATCTATCAATTTCCAACCCCAGTCTTCTGGGTTCAGTTGATTGCCTAGCCATGTTTGAACTTGATAGTATACTCGATACAAGTGTTGAATAGCAGATACCGATGTTGGAGGAAGACATGATAGTTGTACTTGTTTCTTGTTTCGCGTATTTTTTTCAAAAGTTAAGTATCGGTATTTATCAATGCAAGTAATGTTTTTTGGAGCTCCATAAACCGCAAGAAGAAAGCGAATTCCTTCCGTAATTATTGTTTGAGGTGTGGAATCAATTTCTGTAAATACTTTAGCGCAGTCAGTCAAATCTTTTTTTTCGAATAATTTAAATACTGACGTTTTGCCCCTTCTGTACATTGCTGACGAAGTGTCGCAGCCGGTTATCGCATGTAAAGATAAAATATAGTTTTGGCATTTGGGATAAGCAGATAAACTTTTTGAAGAATATATTTCTGTTCTCTGTTGAGCCCTTCCAGGTTTCAGAAAATAAATAATTTTATCCATTGGAGTCCTTGCAGTAAGTAGTACTAACAAATCAACATCTTCACCAACTACAATTGTTGTGTTTGTTGCATTCAATTTTTCTATTGCTGTTTCAATTATGAGGACATCTGCGTCATTTTGAGCTTGTTTCACTGCAATATTCGCAGCTGTTAATTTGTCACTTAACATGGAAATAAAACGAGATTTATTATTAATTTTAGCGAAAAATTGTTGTTGATTCGCTGGAACTGTCATAAATTCATCAAAGATAATCTCGGAACCCGATGATGTTTTTGTAGTTCGACGACGTTGTTCTGCAGCTTTAATATTCTTTGTGGAGTCACTGTAGCCGTCAAATACTACCGTCACTGTAAGCCCATAATGTCTGATTAGATACTCAACATATTTATCAAAAATAACGCTAAAGGTTTCTTCTCGATCCCACACAACGTGATGTAGTAGGTATCCTCCATCAATAATGTAAGTAGCGTTTGTACGATCAACCTCAGTATTGACTGATTGAAAGCAATCGTAAATTGCTGACTTTGTTGTTTTACGCATTCCAGCTGCATCGAAGAGTGATAAGGGGTAAGGGGCTAATTCATACTCAAAAAATTTTTCAATCTCATCCTCAAAAGCTTTAGTGATACTCATGCGTTTAAATAATAATACAGGGTCTATAGCTACTCGCAGCTAAAAGATGGAGTACTTTTTCAGAGCGTTTTAATTTTATATTATTAAATGTTTCCCCTGCCATTCTAGACATGGAAGCAATCCCAACTTCACGAGCTTTATGGCAATTAATCTTATCGTCACCAACAACTCCAGAAGCAATAGATACGATTTTGTTAATTTTAGGAAAAGGATCATGTGATGAAAACCAGTCAAGAAGTTTAATATCTTTAGCATCTTTTTTACGCCGCGAATCACTTGCATCTACATTCTGATCTGTTGGGTCCATTTGAACATTAGCAAGAACTTCCAACCCCTCACACACAGTATTCATTGCATGGACACCATCCTTTGCAATGGACACCATCCGAAAGTATTGTACCCATAATTGTGCGGTTGGCACTCGTTTCTGATATTCAATTAATTTGTAATTAAACTGATCAAGTAATTTTCTACATATTTCCTCATCTTCTTCAATGTCATAGCTATGAAAGAGTGTTATTTAGAATATTTTTCACGGTAATAATAAGATTTGCATCTATTACATCATCAATAGCGAGTTCTTTTAATATTCTTAATGTTAAGTGAGTTGAAGTATTGTATGAGCTCGAACTGCTCTCGCGTAAGCAGGGCCATTAAGCATTTTCTCTAAAGACTTAGGTGCATACTAGCCCAGTCAAAATAGCTTTTATGGCTAAAAAAAATATGAAAGTTTTGAAAATTGGTGGAGATGTTTGTTTAGGCATGCTAATGAACATACTAAAAGTCCCCACCGATCAGACTTGAGCTTTCGCCGCCATCTGGAAAATGTGTACACTTTTTTGGTTTTTTGGAAATAACTTTAAAAATATTGATTTATAAAAAATAATTAAATGCAAAAATTAAAGAGCATTAAATTATGAACAAAAATCATTCATAACATTTTTTATATGTCTAACAGGAACAAAGATAATTGACTATGAAAAGAGCGCACTATCACACCTGTGACGCGCAAGCGCGGTTCGCCATCGCGGTGGGGGGAAATACCCGCGCATGTGCATACCATAATTAGCCAAATTAGTTTTACACTAAATGGGAAGGTTTTTTGTATTTTTTCAAATAACTATGGAAATATTAACTTTACGTAAAAAAGTTTATTTCAAAAATTAAAAAACATTAAATTATGTACAAAAACGGTTTTATACATTTTTGTCGTAAACCTAACAGAAACGAAGATATTGACTATAAAATGCGCGTTGATAATGGAGGTAGCTTTAAAGTCTCGTTGCAGGCGCTCTTCTTTGAATATCTAACCTCTCCCACATTTCGGCATTCTTTAAACACAAGAAAATAGACTTAATGTTTTGGCTATGTAGATAATTAATCATTATTAATTTTATACATGAATGTAGTAAACTTGGGGGTATTCACTATCAGATTTCCATTGCGAATAATTGTTCAAGCTTACCTACTTCAGGATTTACGTGCTTTTTTCGGTACGGGATTCTCCCCTTCGTCAGGCATGTATAGATCGTCTATGGATCCGCTAGCATCGGCTCATTCATCAACTTCTTTCATTCGATCGTCATCATCAACAGGGGTGATGCCATTCTGACATACCCCATTGCAATTATTGCAGGCCGTTGTGCAGTTGATGCCTGCTTTCCGACATCCACATCTTACTCCATTGTCAGTCTTACAGTTGCAAAACACTATGTTTAAAACGGAATCGGGAGCTACTGCATCCATAGTTGTGATGGGCACAAGAATTTTCTCTTGACGCTTCCAGCCCCACAGGCAGTTGGGCCTTTCTTTTTCAGGTGCTCCAAAGTCTTCCTCATTTTAATTTCGATGGCTCGTATTTGAGTGTGTGCGTTTAAGGTTTCTTGCGATGGTGGTTCAGTAGCAAAATCTCGAAACAACTCACGGAGATTTTTACATTCCAAATCCGATATGTCCATGCCGTCAAAAATTATTTTTGCTAAAGCTGTTTGGGTCAATAAATGAGCTCGGACTGCCCTAGCATATGCATGGCCAGGCAACATTTTTTCTACTGACGTAGGTGTATAAATCAAAGTTAGTATTTCTTTCAAACCCACTTCCAGCCATTATGTACCCAATGCAGCCTAAGAATGACATTAAAGATGGAATCCACCAAGCCTCACAATACAACTTGATAATAATGGATTGGATGTTGCTGCGACTATCTCTCGAGCTTTAATATACAGTGGTTGGTCAAACGTGAGTATGCAAGACTTTTGGTGCATTTTAACACACTGCTGGGCAGCAAATTTCAGCTCAGGGAAAATGGTGTCATACTTTCTTCGTGGTAAATTAACAAAAGGAAGGGGTATTACTTTGGTCTTTTTCACAAGGCTGGTTTCTGGTTATATAATGGAAAAATCCTTTCCATTCAGGTATCTGTGGAAGACCTAACCACTTAGCACACATCCAGGAGATATTAGATGGTTTAGGCGGTGGTAAATCTTCCGCTAAAGGATTAAGACATTCAAATCTTCGATAGTAATTGTTTGTAACCCAGGCCCTCGAAAATTTTCAAACGTTTCCAGAGGAATGATTCCCATTTTGCCTACGGTCGATGCGGATGTAAGTTCGGTTAATTTTTTTTATCTTCGTCCCGGGTTCCACTGCTGACGCTGGAGTAAAACAAGCAATGCCCCCCATGCTATGAAACGTATTCAGGCCATCGATTGTCGACACATTGAAATCTGCATTGTCAAATACGAATTGGCAGAATGATCCCTCGCGCATTTGGGGTTGCGGATGATTTATGGCTGACATCTCAAGTGTTTGGGCTTCATAGTAAGAAGAACAAAATCCCAAATTCGAGAGCATTGTTATTAAATTCTTGGAACAGAACTTTTTGTACAAAAATAAATCAAGACCATTGAGCAGAGGAGACATAAATGATCGTGACCTTAGCGCTGATATAATGACGTGAGCTATTGAAGTGACTTTTTTCCGCCTTTTTTTTAATAATCAAGTGCTCCAAAAAAGATTTTGGGCTTTCTGGAATTCCTTGTTCACATCTCTGAAAAATTATCACTTGGAGGGTAGCAATGAGTGTCA
The DNA here is from genome assembly GCA_907164885.2 of Dolomedes plantarius. Classification (NCBI taxonomy): domain Eukaryota; kingdom Metazoa; phylum Arthropoda; class Arachnida; order Araneae; family Dolomedidae; genus Dolomedes; species Dolomedes plantarius. Next base: position 209,190,496 of record OU015490.1, on the reverse strand, counting down.
TAAACTGGTGTCTGGATATCTTCTTTTATTATGGCTGCGGCAGTTTGTACTATTCGTAGACGCTCCTCACGATCATTTCGTATCCTTTTGTCGTACCAAGATTCTTATAAGACTTTCATTCCAGTATTACGTAAACATATGACAGTAACTTTTTTGGAGTTTGAAGAAAAAATAATGCCATCCCCGTATTTTTTGTTTCAACTTATTTCTAAAAGTGATGTCGTCTGGAACTAGCCCTGTAATTTGAGATTTGAGTTCAGGTAGTGAGAATTGACAGTCATCATTATTATCAAGGAAGAAGGATATTTCGTCTACAGCTGCTGAGGCGTAATCCGACTCAGGCCGCCCTCTCTTTCTGATTGGTGCAGTGTGTAGAAAAAAAGTCATGAAGTAATCTTGGTGATAAATCGCATCAGCTGCAACTAAATCAGCAACGTTTATTATACGACACTGAACTTCCTCTCCCCACTGGTCATGTCTATTCTCTGCAGCTTCAAGAACTTTGTGTTTCATTTCGAGACTCCTAACTCTTATATAGTTCTTCGGTCTGTCAGTTGGTTTTTTCTTTTGTCTTGCTTTGAATTCTTCGTCTATCACTGCCGTACAAAAGAAACATTTTGTTCGAAAATCGAACTGAGGTAAAAAAGATCGTAAACTTACCGCGCGCTCTTCACTTTGGGATGTTGACGCGATTTCTGCATTTCTTTTTGAATAAACTTTTATATTTCCTGGTCTGGTGTAATTTATCCAACACAACGAATGAACCGAAACAGATTTTAAATGTTCCAACTGTTCATGCTTATTGTCTTTTCTTTGGAAATTAACTCTCTTTAAAGCGTCGATCCACTTTTCTCCTACATTCACGAAATCATCATTTGACATTAATTTTTTACTTATAAAACATAGTTCCGTATCAGCCATTGTTCACAGACGTACACGGAACGGTGACTAACTATTAACTGGCTAGGAAAATACTAGGGTAAGACCGATTTGGCGCTTACGGTATGCACATGCACGTGTCTTCCAGCCATCGCGATGGGCACCCACGCATGCGCGTCCCTGGTGTAATAGTGCGCTCTTTCTAAGTCAATTATCTTTGGTCGTGTTAGACTTAAAAAAATATAATATATATTTTTTGTGCATTGTTTTTTGTAGAAACTACCTCCATTATCAACGCGCATTTTATAGTCAATATCTTCGTTCCTGTTAGGTTTACGACCAAAAATGTATAAATTCGTTTTTGTACACAATTTAATGTTTTTTAATTTTTCATATAAACTTTTTTTACGTAAAGTTAATATTTCCCTAGTTATTTGAAAAAATACAAAAAAAATTCTCATTTAGTTTAAAACTAATTTGGCTAATTATGGTATGCACATGCGCGGGTATCTCCCCCCACCGCGATGGGGAACTGCGCTTGCGCGTCTCAGGTGTGATAGTGCGCTCTTTTCAAAGTCAATTATCAATGTTCCTGTTAGACATATAAAAAAATGTTAGGAATGTTTTTTGTTCATAATTAATGCTCTTTAATTTTTGTATTGAATTATTTTTTATAAAATCTATATTTTTAAAGATATTTCCAAAAAACCAAAAAGTGTACACATTTTCCAAGATGGCGGCAAAAGCTCAAGTCTTATCGGTGGGGACTTTTAGTATGTTCATTAGCATGCATAAACAAACATCTCCATCAAATTTCAAAACTTTTCATATTTTTTTAGCCATTTTCAAAATCGGGTCTATTTTGACTGGGGTATACACTTCAGCGAGTACTTCCTTTAAGCCACTTCCTTGCATAATATAATCGATTGCTCCAAAAAATGACGTAAGCAAATGAAATCCTCCTAGTCTTATTATAATCTTCGATGGTTGATTACATAGACTTTTATCTTTTGAAAGTGGAACCCACAGTTGACAAAAATTACGTTCGTGCATCGTAGAACATTCTAAGTGGGAAAACTCGTATATGGGGTACTCGAAGTACTAAGTGGGAATACTCGAATAACTTTTGTAGCACACATAGGATCGATGGGGATTTTTAAAACTTTATGTGTAAAGGTAAACCCCAGCTCTCCACCAATATTTGGCTCTCCGGGAATTTTTGTTATTTTAAATGTCTATATTGACCGGACTAAATATATATATATATATATATATATATATATATATATATATATATATATATATATATATATATATATATATATATATATAGATATAATATATATATATATATATATATATTATATATATATATATATACATATTATATATATATATACATATATATATATATATATATGTACATATATATATATATGTATATATATATATACACACACACACACACGCACAATATATATATATATATATATATATATATATATATATATATACACTGCTGACCACTGTAAATACAACACCCTGAAGGAAACATGCAAATAACATGAAATTTACAACATGCATTAAAGGAGGTGAGATATGCAAATGATTAGATTTTAGAACATACGCACATCACGCGCGCCTGTGGCGTCACTTCAAAGCGCTATTACAGGCTTGGAGAATTCGACGATTTCAAGTTCGGCAATTGTGTTTTTCTTGTGGTTTTTTCAAAAACGACCAATTATGCCTCGTCGAAGACAGCGATCATCCTTTTTGATCAAGTATCCGAGTTCGACAGAGGAAGGATAATGGCCTACCGAGATTGTGGATTATCTTTCAGCGAAATCGGTAGTCGTGTTGGACGAAACCAAACAACTGTAATGCGGATATGTGATCGTTGGATGCAGGAGGGTACGACGGACTGGCGTGTTCGATCGCATCCACCTCAGCGCACCTCTTCACGTGATGACAGACAAATTGTGCGCATGGCAGTGATCACAAACCATAGCACAGCACATGCAGTCTGTAACGCATCATCCAGTGTCTCCGCGTACCATTCGACGCCGTTTACAGCAGAGTGGTCTGTCCGCAAGACGTCCATTGCTTGTTTACCCTTGACGCAGAACCACAGACGTCTCCGCCGCCAATGGTGCGATGACAGAAAGATGTGGACGGCAGAATGGAATGAAATTGTCTTTACTGACGAGTCACGCTTCTGTCTGCAACACCACGATGGTCGCATTCGTGTCAGGAGACACCGTGAAGAGAGGATGTTGAACAGCTGCGTTATGCACCGCCACTCTGGTCCTGCACCGGTTATTATGGTATGGGGCCGTATTGGATATCACTCTTGCACCTCTAGTACGCATTGCCGGTACTTTAAACAGCCAGCGCTACTTCTCCGAGGTGTTGGAGCCAGTTGTCCTTCCTTACCTTCAGGGCTTGTCCACAGCCATATTGTCAACAGATAATGCGCGACCACACGTGGCACGCATTGTCCAACGGTTCTTCGTCAATCGCCAGATTGAATTGCTTCCCTGGCCGCCTCGCTCTACGGATCTTTCGCCGATAGAAATATGTGGTCCATGGTTGCTCTACGATTGACCCAGATTCCATCCCCAGCTGCCACAGCAGATCTTCTTTGGCAACGTGTGGAAGCTGCTTGGTCTGCTGTACCCCAAGAACTTATCCAACTCTTTTTGAATCAATGCCGAGGCGTGTGGCAGCGGTGAACTCCAACAATGGCGACTATCTGGCTACTGATTTTGTCAGGATCCACACTTCACACAAGTCTATAAATTTAATCATTTGATACTTGGTCAACATGTTATCTACAAAATAAATTTTGTTGTGATATCTCTGTCTTTCTTGGTGTTGCAATTTGGGGGCCAGCAGGGTATATTATATATATATATATATATATATATAATATATATATATATATATATATATATATATATATATATATATATAACAGTTCCGTAACTGACTCACTGACATACAACGCACAGACCAAGCCGCTGG
>OU015490.1:209039093-209181593 GCA_907164885.2 Dolomedes plantarius | reverse complement strand
ATCTAACCACAGGGGTACCAATAATAAAGTCAATAAGTTATCGCTTCGTTCAGGGACAACGTGAAACAGTAATTCGAAGGACTGACCATTGATTTCAACGCTATGCATAAAATAACCCTTGGTAAACACATTCTTAGAGCCTAGTCCTACTAGATTTATGGCGGGGGGAGAAACAGCTGGTAGACACAGTCCTTCATAGCAAGCGGATCGTATTACATGCAAACTGGAACCACTGTCGAAAATACCCGTCAGCTCATTATCGTTCTACCTGACGCCTTATCTGTACAAGAGAATTTTTCTCTGTGGGAACATGGCGACTGATATTCAAGGCTTCAGTAGGGGTTTTATCATTTTTCACCGGACAGTTAGCAGAAACCGTGGTCATTCGTAAAATGGTTGCAATTGAAGCATTTTCTTCCGCGATCTTTAAATGGGCAAACACTATGATTTTATCACCGCAGTTTTACAACGCTGAAAGCGGGGAGACTCGTCTGAAAGAGGGTTGAATGTTTTTTTTTCTTTTTTGTCGTTTCTGGTCCCGTTGGAATCTTAATATGATTTCGTATTTTTTCGTAAATTCCTAATTTTTCCTTAACTCTTTTAAATCTTTCGAACCGTAAAGAATACTTTGTTAGACGGTTTATCGGGGAATACCATCTATAACATATTGAATTAGGGATTCTGTTTCGATGTTACCTCTGCTTGCTAGTTCTTTCGTGATCAGAAATATTCTTGCAGAGATTCTTCGTGTTTTAAACGACGTTTCGTCAACATTTTATGGAGTTGGGCGATTGTGCACTTCGAGGCAAATTCTTGTTAAAGAGCTAATTTAAGCTTAGCCCAAGAAGTTAAGCCAGATTCACCTTGAATAAAGAGTTTCGCTAATCCAGTTAATGATCGTTTCGCGAATATTAATTTTTGAAGATCATTCCATGCGCAAATACCCGCCGTTTCTTCAAAATCAGTTATCCACTTCTCGATGGAATAATTATCTTTCCCGTCAAACTTTCTCAAACTGTCTTCGATATCATGATAGGAAATAGTAAATTAGAAAATTATCTACTGAGTGTTCTACACGGGTTAATTCGATAACTTCGCATACGAATTTCTTCATTCACGTGTTCGTCGTCAAATTCAGATTCAAAATTATCATTTTTAAGCGTTTTAATATTTAATAGGGCTATCGAGAATTCGAGTAGCGAGAACAGTTTTCATTTCCGTCACAATCAATACCATAAAATATTGCAAATTGTAATTAAATTCGCAAGCCTAACGTGTTTCACAGCAAAGTAATTTCTCTCATAATGTTGATTCGTTTTGTGGTAGTCAAAGCCAGAAATCTCGTAATCGTTTCCGGTTTAATCGGTCACCTTCAGTTTCATAACAAAATTATGTAAACATTTTATAGATTTAACAGAAGCAGACTTCAAGTTTGCTTTGATTCGGGGGATCTCAGCAATTTAATTTTTTTCATTTAGAATCGTTAATCGTAGCAAAAATCGTATTATTCGTAAACATAAAATAATGCTCATAAATCGTATAAATAGAATTACTCGTAATTAGCCGTCATCGAAGAAACAAAACAGTCACTATCGTAATTCATAAAATATAGTTCTTACTTCAGTTCGGACGTCCGCTGCATCGTAATGCGTTCATGGGGATTCACGTCGTGTGCTCGTTGATTTCTTCTAATTCATACCTGATCGCACTTCCCACACCAAGTTGTGGGGCGCGGGTTTGGAGTAAAACATCCACAACATAAACTACCTACCATCGTAAATCAACAATGAACAATTAAAATTTATTCACATTTAGAATTAAAAAAACGCTAGTCCGTCTACGAAGGAATCCAAAGCGGGAGTCTTCATGTTCTCCCCAAACAGAGTAGAGGGGGTCGTATAATGTTCGTGCTAGCGGTGCCTCTTGCGCCAGACCTTATATGCGTTTACAAATAACATTTTTATGAAGTTTAAAGTTCATAGTTAAGAGTTCAGTTCTGCTTTATATACACTCATGGACAAAAAAATTAGCGCACCAAGAAGGAGTGGTCCAAACTGAACGAAATTTTACATACGTAATGACTACTGTGATATAAGTAAATGATAAGAAATCAAAGAAAGAGAATAATTTATTTCATAGAAAAAGGCAAAAGAACGGAGGAGTTAATACTCCGTTGGGCCCCCTCTAGCGCGTATGCACGATGCGATACGATCGGGCATTGAGTCATACAAGTTCTGTATGATGTCTTGAGACATTTCGTTCCATATTTGCTGTAACCTTGCCTCTAGTTCGTTTCAAACTCGTGGGATGCCCAACTCGTCGTCCGAAATGACCCCAGATATGCTCGATTGGAGACAAATCTGGGGATCGGGCAGGCCAAGGAAGGGTAGTAACAGTGCGGAGACAGTCTTGTGACACCCTTGCCGTATGAGGCCGAGCATGTCTTATTGAAAAATGGCTCCTGGGAGCCTTTGAATGAGTGGCACACATGTGGTTGCAGGATTTCATGAACATTCCGCTGGGCTGTCATGGTGCCACGGAACAATACTAGGGGTGACCGTGTATGTAGGCAATGGCACCCCATACCATGACACCAGCTGTAGGAGCGATCTGTAGCTGTACAGCAAAGGCAGGATTGAAGCGTTCACCACGGGCTCTCCACACATGAACACGATTGTCATCACTGCCGAGTTTGAATCGAGATTCGTCGCTAAAGACGACCTGGTTCCATTCCGCTGCAGTCCAGTTTCCTCGTGCGCGGTAAAACTCCAAACGGAGGCGTCGATGGGTGGGCGTCAAGGGCAGCAAAGTAATGGCGCCGCGATACCAACTGTCCTTCAGCCAGGCGCCTTCGTATGGTTCTAGAAGACACAGAGACCCCTAGTGAAGGTGCTACCTGTGCCTGGATGGCGGCCGATGAAGCAGTTGGCTGTACGCGTGCATTCCTTACGATGTGGCGGTCTTCTCGACGACTGGTCTGTCGAGGGCGTCCTGAGCCTGGTCTTCGTGTACATGACATCTCTCGGGTCCACTGGTCCCAACACCTCCTCACAACACAATCCTAGCGGCCTAATTGACGAGCTCCTCGCCTAGCTGACTACCCAGCTTCCATCATCCCGACGATTCTCCCCCTCTCAAACTGCGACAACTGCTTATATTGTCTTCGAAAATGGCGTAATGGCATGTTTATCTCAGCTCTTCCTTTGTAAATGATTCAGCACACTCAACAAGTTTTGGTTACCTGTTTTACACTCCACAGAGTACGATGTTCAATGCCCTCTTCCGGCTATACGTAATGCGCAATCACGCTGCATTTCTAATCATTTGCATATCTCCCCGACATGTACCTTCACTGCAAGTTTCGTTACGATCCCGCAATTATATCTTGGTGCGCTAATTTTTTTGTCCATGAGTGTATATATATATATATATATATATATATATATATATATGTGTGGTGTGTGTGTGTGTGTGTAAGTAAGTAAGTAAGTAAGTAAGGAATATTTTAAATACTATGATTTCCATTCTAGCATTTAACCTTTCCCTTCCTAAATCCAATACCCAGTAATATTAATTTATCGCTTTAAAACCCTTAGCCACGGAAATTTCCATGGATCACATACCTTTGCATTTCTACACGTGTATGTGTGTGAAATCAGGAGTGGGTTAGCTCTCGAGACCCAAAATCTGCTGACTCTACAAATAATAGTTCCATGTACCTCGCCCCTCCTGCGTTAATGTTGAAAAGTAATGTTTCCGAGCCGCTCTTCTAGAATGAACGGGTGTACTTTTGTCGCTTTAATAAACGATTCGGCTCGACTGCTTCGAAATTTAATTTTATTCGTTTCAGGCTGAGTCTAGCTCTAGCTAGGTAAATATGGACTTGTAAAGCAACATAGCTGCATCAGAACCCTTGTTAACCTACTTGCATACACATTGATGGACTTTACGGAATTTCAAAATTCTGCGTTAATATGAGCATTAAAAATGTTAGTCAAGAGAGGGCAGTATGGAACTATCCATTTGTTATCAATTTCATGTTTACCTACTTGTGTTGTAAAGCATCCATCACCAGGTTTTCTCCTACTATATGAGGGATACCCATCTTCTCCAGTTTGAGTTTCTTTCAAAAGGGTTTTGGGTACCGTTTTGTACATACGTTGTCTTTAATGCAGGGCGAATTGAAATTTAGAGATCCGCATGGCCATGTACCATTTGAGTTTTAACAATTTCAAAGAGATTCTGTCTACGTTAGGGTCTGGAAGTTCAGCTGATATAACCGAATCAATCATTTAGCTGAATTTATTGGACATCCAAAGCAAAATATGAGCATGAGCAAAATATGAGCATCCCCTTTTTTGCCATTCAATAGTGTACATGTGGCATCTTACTGGTCCAAAAATTCTCGATTTTATAATCAAATCCATCATTTTCAATAATTTCAATCGAAAATCCCTCGCTGTAAGGTCATGTCTGTGTGTGTATGTTTGTCCAGGTAGTAACTCATCCTTGATTTCTTTCCATTAGCATTACACGTGAAAGTGATGAACAGATCAGGTCGTCCAAAATTTCGAATATATGTCATTGCATCCTGGGTCCTTTCATGCATGTAACGTGGGCTTCCTGTAAACTTGATGGAAGAATGCAAAGTTCACCAATTTCTGTTCCAGCAACATCATTTTTTATGGCATCTCTTAAATGGACGTATTGATCACAATTCTTTCTGATGAGTTCTAACGTAGCGTAATCTTTCAGATTGTGTTTTAGCGTACATATCAACAGAAATTATTGAAAAAGATTTGTAGTGAACATAAGATGATTTGAAGAATCGATACGAACTGTGCGGAAGAAATGGGAACAACACTTTAGTTTGTGCTGAAGACTGAAGCTGTACCTTAGTTTGTAGAGATAAAATAGGAACGGCATCATTCTCTAATGAAGAAATACGGCATCCATTCTCTAATGAAGGAAATAATGTCTATCTCTATATTGTAGAATTACACCTTAGTTAGTGGTAGGAAATGGAAGCGGCACGGCACTGAGTCTATCTCGATGAAGAATATGGCTGAAAGTATATGTCGAAGAAGAAACTGATGAACCCAGTCAAGAAAGTTCGTGGAGCTAGGAACAAGCTAAAATTACTTCGATGATGATAACCGCTTTTTCAATACAACGTGATGTGGGATTTAGAAGCCTAACTAGCTTCAGTAGATATGTTGGCCGGTAACGTCGGTGTATAGGGGATTAGCATGATGTGACACAATACCCTCAGGCGGCGCCATCGTCTTCTGCAATCCGGGAACAAAATTCACACACTCAAAAAGGAAGCGAGCCAATTATTAGGTCGACAGTTATTTATTGAAGTTCACTTCGGAAGACTTGATCGGTTCTTAAATACATAATACGTATATTCAGAGTGAAAGATGAGCTCAGTTCAACTTGAGCTTAACGAAATAGAATGACCATTCATGTCACAGCAAGTCATATGATATATTATAAATAGCCCCCCAATACAGTCGAGGCCAGGGCCAAGAACTGAAGGGGTGCTTAAACGTATACCATTTAAAGACGAACTCCTCTCTTAGGAAAATATGGCTCACTCTAAATTTTTTCCACCGAGGAAGCAGGAGAAGACAGGGGAGAAGGGTTACCAGAACACTAGAAAAAATCGCCAAGCCACGCAAACGTAGGGAAAAGTAGCTGAGAGACAGCGTACAGGATCGGCGGAGTTTTTTTGCTCCTCCCGTACGATTAGCCGGTAGAACAGTGTAGAGCGATTTATCGCCAAAAACGGAACAATACAAACGCCAACGGCGGAGAGCGCGAATGGAGTGAACACCCTATTGGTCAAGCCTTCAAGTGACGTAGGAGGCGCAATTTTTAATTGGAGAGAGACGGAGAGAACTAGAACGCGTCCTCTCCTACCCACGTGGTCAGGTTCCCACGGATAGCAAGTGCCCGGAAGCTTTTTAACAGATGGATAAGGATGTCGGTGTTTTAACAAGGTGACAGTCGATCGGCAAATTTAAATTAATGAACGGCTTTAAATTAACGGCGGCTTTAAATAGCATTTACAGTGCAATTTAAGCGTACTGCCGGGAGTCTTAAATATCCGCTCTTTTTAGAAAACCTAGCCGATACATAAAGGAATCCGATTTAAAAGATCCACAGGGCATTTTCAAAAGAAACGGACTGATTTTAATGGGCTATTTTCCCAGATGTGGCGATTGTAAATAGTGTTCCCAGAACACAAAAATAGCTTAAGCTTAGAGATTACCAGCGAGATTCCCACACTTTGGGGGGACCCACATAAAAATTAAACTGTACTATTTTTTCAAACACTTTTACCAAGTTAAAGTAAACAAGTTACTATTAGGAAAACCAGCAAATTGAGGTATTTAATTAATTTAACTAAGATTTAACGTTAATTAGTAACCTAAAAGGAATATAACGAAATTCTTCGTTATACGAACCATAAATCTATAGGCATAGAAATCCATGCGAGAAACTGCTTTGTTAGAATGTGCACCTGATTGGGGTATATCAAAGTGATAACCACCTTCTCCATGGACGAAGAGCAAAGGATATTGCAAGGCATCATAAGATCGATGAGTTTCATCCATGAATTGCAGAGTATTGTCTCGAGATTTAATTACAATGTCTCTTTTGCCATGTTCCTCACCAGTAATTATGACAGCCACTCATTAATTCTGGCAAATTAAATCTTTTAGCATGTTGTAAAGGAGGTCTCTGGTCGGCATCAATGATAATTTTGTGTTCAGCAGTAGGAACATTTTCTAGACCATATTTAAAACTTTGAATGTAATGATTAGATGCATGAAGCATCTCCTGAAGTTGTAGAATGAGTTCAATTTTTGTTGCTGGGTTTGTGCTACACCTGGTTTGTGCTTGATGTTGCAAATCCGAAATGAAAAACAATTGAAGATATCTTGCTTATTCATTTAGAATTGGTTGCAGTGAACCTATTCTGTGATAAATTTGACCTTGAACTTTGAATGTAAGCATGAAACCTCGCTCAGTGATTATATTTTCTCCGAAAGACGTCATTGCGAATTGCAGAATTATAAGCTGAATGTTTTGTAGGAAATGTTTTGAATCAGAATGTACTACCTGTAAGTAATGTTTTTCAAAGGTTCGGGAGGTTCTGGAATTGGCAGGAAATTGTACTTTCCCATTACTGCACACACAATCATGGTGATTCTCTAGGCCACTTTTTAGCACCCAAGCAGTCACATATTTTCGACATTGATCCATTATTTACTTCATTAGCAGATGCATAATTACATTCTGTATTATAGTGAAATGCACATAAACTCCACTGGTCAGAATCATGGCGCGATATCTACTTTGCGCATGTCTTGTTCTATCAGCGTGAAGTCGTAGATTACGTTGCACTTTGATTTCTTGTTGCCTTTGCACAGCTTGTCTTTCAGCAATACCTTGAAGCCTTCGATTGCGATCTTCTTCTGTTTTGACTACTCTTTGTTGCTTGTTTTCTTTTCGCATCAGAAGACTTTCCAAACGAAGCACGTTTCTTTGGCGGCATTATTAGTTTTTATCCATTATTTTAATTAGAGATAAATATCCTGATGCATTTATTCGTTTATACTTTTAGGAGCGTCATCCGTTTAAGAATCCTTTAAAAAAATCGTCTGCATCACTTTCCGCATGAAACGAATCATCTGCAGATTTCACAAAGCAGAGCCAGGAAAGTTGTGCTTATCTGGGGATCCAGGGCCAAAGATCTTTCCCAATCCTCTTCCTCTGACGCATTGGAATTTGACGCCTCCCCGTCACCCCCAAACCAACCCCTCTGAAACGCAGCTGGTTAGGGAAGTGGCTATCCACAGGGTGTACGCGTTACCTCTTAGAGGCACAAAACATTAGAAAATTAATTTAAAAAACTAATTGGGACCCAAATTTCTTTTTTCCTGATTTAAATTTCTCGGGTCCTAAACATTAACTGTGCCGAATTTGGTCCCGGTGGGTGAAACAGTCTAGGATTCTACAGTGGAAAACAAACAGACAAGCTCTTTATATATATATATATATATATATATATATATATATATATATATATATGTGTGTGTGTGTGTGTGTGTGTGTGATAATAACATCCCACCATTATATATCTAGAGCGTATTTAAAAACTATCCTGTTAATAAAGCACGATCCCTTTTCTAAAATTGCAACCTAAACGTAAAATAAGATAATTTATAGTGGCCCTGCAGATCATTATACAGGCATGTAAGTAGATGAACTCAATAAGATCCCCAGATATGAGTGTTAGAAGTTATGAGATTCCGAATGGTAGTATAGTGTCAAATTCTTGAAGAGCCCTCCAACCACTCTGAAGTTATGTCTCCTATAAACGTCAAAAAACCCACTTTATAAGAACTTTATGGCCACTTATCCTACACTCAGGTCAATAGTTGACGGTTCTAACAAGCGCGGGATCTAGCAGTAAAGTCCCCGGGCAAAACTTAAGTGGACACGTGAACTCCACAAATCTAAAGTCGCCAATTAAAATATTAAGAAGTTTTAGGCCCTCTGGCGTCAATATCGCAAAGCACTTATTTACTATGTGCGTGAAAAGAAGATTTCTGTCTCTTGGTGAGAAAATCTCGTTGCTGTTGGACCTGCGGTCCGCTTCTGTCTTGTAATGTAATCCGCACCTCGTTAGGCAAGTCATGCAGCGAAGGCTTTCTAATCAATAAAGCAAATCCTCGAAATTGTGTATTTCATCAATGGCTCCAAGAGTGCATGTTTATGTGTACACCAATGTCATTTCATATTAATAATAATGAGTCCAAATATGTAAATCTTAAACCAATTGTAAGTCAAAATGTAAACAATGTAGGTACTGAGTTGGTTCACATTCCTCTGACCTCTGAAAACAATTCTGAAAATTTCCAGACTGTCAATAGAGAGAATGGTGAACTCAATTCTTTACTGTATAAATACTTGCATATATTTTCTAAGAACAAGTATGATATAGGGTTAATTAGGCTTGAACCCCCAGCGTGTTAGACATACGTCTGAGCTTCCTGTGTCCTTAAGACTTTATCGTACTTCTCCTAAAGAAGAAGAGGAAATAAAAAGCCAAATTGAGAAATTGTTACAAGCAGGTATTATAAGAGAAAGTAGTAGCTCATACTTGTCTCTCGTCACTTCGGCTTTGAAGCGTGTTGAAGGCAAGCGTACAAGATTATGTATAGATTTTAGAAAATTAAATGCAATTACCAAAACAGATGCTGAGCCGTTACCCCGCATAGATTGCCTATTAGACAAATTAAGTCAAGCTAAAATATTTCAACACTAGATTTAACTTCAGGCTACTGGCATATTCCAATTCACCTCAGGATATTTAAAACTTGCCTTTGTAACAAGTTTCGGATTATTTGAATGGCTTCGTCTACCTTTTGGCTTAAAAAATGCCCCAGAATCTTTAACAGAACCATTCGTAGAATTTTGGCTAAATATAAGATTAACTTTGTTTATAACTATTTCGATGATATTATTTTTTCTTCATCTGAAGAGGAGCATTGGCAACACTTACAACAAAATTTTGAAATCTGTAAGAAAGAAAACATTAAACTTAAATTATCTAAATGTGTGTTCGCCTGTGACTTAAATATCTAATGTGCATAAAGACAAAATTTATTTTCTTGGTTATGAAGTTCAACAAGGAAAAATTACTCCAAATAATGCCAACATTTATAGTATTCAGAAGTTACAACCTCCTAAGAACATAAATGTTTTGCAACGTTTTTTACTATCTATCAATGTATATAATAAGTTTATCCTAAGTATGCTCAAATTCGGTATCCATTAAATAGACTTTTGAAAAAAATGTTAAGTGGAATTGGACAGAAGAATGCCAGAGTGCATTCGAAAAATTAAAACGTGTTAATTTCTAAACCTGTTCTTCAATTATATGATCCTAAATTACCATGTCATGTATATGTTGATGCCTCAAAAATGCAGTTGGAGCTGTGTTGAAACAGCCTGATGCCTCTAATATATTACATCCTGTTGCATATCATTCATGGACTTTACGTAATTATGAACAAAATTATGCTATCACGGACTTGGAATGTTTGTCGCTTGTGGATGCGTTAGACAAATTCTACTATTATCTCCATGGCCAAAATTTGTCATTCATACTGACCATGCGGCTCTTGTTTGGCTCAAAAATGTAAAAGATCTAAGAGGTCGGTTATTCCGCTGGTCCTTAAAACTCAGTATGTTTGATTATGAAATCAAATACCAAAAGGATCCACAAATGTCGAAGCTGATATGCTCTCAAGGCGACCTGTTTCCCAACATCTTCAACATACTGTACATTTATTAGACCTGGGTGAAATTAAAACACAACAGAAAAATGACAACCTCATGATCCAAAGTATCAAGAGATAAATGATGTAATCCATATTAAATAGAAAAAATCTACATAAATTTCTACATCCCTATGTCACTACGTTTAAATTTTTGCAAAAGTGTCACGATCAATTTGGTCATACTGGTGTACAAAAAATGCTAAACTTGATTACCCCTCAGTATTATTGGCCTCATATAACTGAGGATATTGCAAAGTTTGTCAAACACTGTGCAATATGCCAATTTAAGAAGAAATCAAAATTGGAAAAATTTGGACTTATGCAAATTGTACCTCCAACAGATAAACCTTTTGAATGTATTTCTGTTGATACTGTCGGTGGCTTTAACTACTATAATTCTACAAAAAAATATCTCCACATTGCCATAGACCATGCAACAAGATATGTGTGGGCATTTCCCTCTAAAAGTGTCACCACAGAAACGTATGCCAATTGCCTTAAGCAAATATTCCAAGTTCAGATACCAGAGAAAATTCTAACGGATAGGAATGCAGCCTTTACTTCATCACGATTCAGGAGATTCCTTCAAAATTATAATGTGAAACATCTTTTGACTTCAGCACATCATCCTCAGACCAACTGTAAAGTCGAGCGAGTGAATCAGTCAATAGTAAGTAGGCTAAAATGTAAAATCAATTCTTCGTCTACTAAAGTTCCTTGGACACGTTTGTTGGAACAAGTCATTACCGAATATAACAATAGTCCCCATACAGTTACAAAATTTACCCCTGCATACTTAATGTTTGGCAAGCAACCTTATGACTCCCCTATAAATCAAACTAATTACCCTCACGTGGATGCAGCTCGAAAACTAGCAAAACAAAGGACAATAGATTATCATAATAAAAACAAAATTAGGTATGATGCTCGCTTCGTACCCTCTAAATTTAAACCTGGTGAACACCAGTGTTTCTGAAGTGACTTATGAAATAGATAAGCCAAATCAATATAATAACAGGTCTACTGAAATTGTGCATGCATCCAAGTTGCGATATTACAATCCACCTGCCGAATTTAAATTATACCATGAATGAGTCAAACCTAATACTTTAATCTTTCGTAATTCTCTCCTTCTCTAAGCACTTTTCCTGTCGTCCATTAATTTAATATGAAGAAGTGTATAATGGAAGTAGTTAAATATGGAAGTAGAGTATAAAATAATAGTGTGTCTATTATTTTGATACTCTTTATTATACTTCCATAAATTTACTTTTAGTTTTAGAATCTCTGTAGCAATTAATTTTGCATAAGAATGTCCTATTAGAATGCAAATTGTTTAAAATAAATTAAGCTTAATGTATTATTACTTATTATTATTACTTAATAAATAATAATACATTTACAACTATTATTTTTATACACTTTTGTTATACTTCATAAATTACTTTTAGTTTTAGAATCTCGTAGCAATTATTTTTGCATGAAAATGTCCTATTAGAATGCAAATTGTTCGAAATATATTAAGCTCAATTCATTTTTCTAAATTATTAAGAAATTTAGGTCCAAAATACAATGTAAATATAATATTTACCACTACTTTTGATGTTATTACGATGACAATTGTCATACATATAACTGCCAAAAATAGTGATATATATTACTTAAATAATAACAGTATTACTAATGTTTACTGTACAAATATTTAAAAAATAATTTATAATATTAAATATTCTAGATAATAAAACTAATATTTTTACATTAAAACTTGGATTAATCTGCATTTCTGAAATTTAAGAAAAAAGGAAAATTAACCAAAATGCTAATTTTTCAATTGAAAAATACACGATTATAACGTGCATGGGGAGAATTAAGCTTCCTCCTTTGCGAATAAGAATGGTTGTTTTAAACGAATGACTATATACAATCTGTAATTCAAGAATAGAAACGATTGGGTAACTTACCCATCTCCTCTTTGGTCTGGACACGAGATTAATTAGACACATTTACCACTAAGAATAAGGCCCATGACTCCTGAACAGCACATTAATTAGAATTGAATTCCACCTGATTTCAAGGTTTACAATCAAATTAAGAAAAAATTGACAACATGGACTATAATGAATTATTACGATATGCGCATCGCATGTAGCTTATCCGTGGTCACACCCGGAATCCAACAGTCCGACTGACTACGACGCAATTAACCGTTCGGTTTTGATCACTGATCTCCGAACAACGAGAGATGGTCCTGGTAGCCGACAGCGGCGCCCTGCGATTCCGCCGCTGACGGTTTTCGACCCTCTTCCGCCGGGGCCAATGGTCCAGGTAGGACCGCAAGGCGACTGACCGACCTTCGAATTTTGCCATGAGACGTCTGTAGGTGGCGACTCTGCAACACATCTTCGCCAGGATGTACTTCTAATATTCTGGCTAACTTCCAGGGCAGCTGGGCTGTCAGCCTGGTCCAGGAGTACCAGCTGTCCTGGCTCAAGCAGCTGTGTGCCAGTCGTCCACTTCTACGACTGAGTAAATTTTGGAGATAGGACCGGCTCCACCTGCCGCCAGAACCGGCTTTCAATGTCTGCACAGATGCCATCTAGAATGAGAGCTAAGACAACAGTTAGTATTTGTAGGTTCGGGTAATTTCCAACACAGGACACGATAAGAAAATGCCCGGAGTAAGAGCCGACAGCATCGTTTGGATCTGTTGAGAGAGCCCATAAAGGGCGCGAATTAATACACGCCTCGATTTGGCAAAGTACAGTGGCCATTTCCTCAAAGTTCAGAATGGCTCCGTTTAAAGATTTGGGATAGATGCCGTTCCATCACTTTTATGGAGGCCCTCCCAAAGCCCACCAAAGTTCGGGCATAAGGGGGGTTGAAATGCCAACTAATCTGGCGTGAAGACAGAAGTCCTGGATTTCCGCATCTTGGGTGATTCTCACCGAGGATTTGAGGTATGCAGCAGCACCTACAAAATTTTTTCCATTATCTGACCATATATCAGTTGGAATACCTCTCCGTGCAATAATCGTCGGAGAGTAAGGAGAAAGGCATTGGTTGACAGATCGGATACTAATTCGAGATGAACTGCCTACTACCCATACATATGAATAAACACATGTAGGACTTGAACTGTGTAGATTTCTTTTATGCTGGCATTTGTCGCGATTGGTCCAGCAAAATCCACCCCTACCTTTTCGAATGGTCGCACACGGGGTGATTCGGGAACTTGGTAAGTTTCCCATGACTTGATGAATAGGCTTGCGACCATTTGAAACATCGAACCCTGTTCTAAGTTCCTTTTTAACTGCAGACCGGCCGTCAGGAATCCAGAACTGCTGCCGAATGAGGGACAGAACAAGTCCGGACCTGCATGCAAACTGGATTCGTGGAATGTCGAATGACGGCTTCAGTCACTGGATGTTTCTTAGGGAGCAGCATAGGATATTTTTTTGGAAGGCTAAAGAGGGATGCTGACTTAGCCGACCTCCAACCTCCAGGAATGTCCTTTGATCAAGGAATGGTTGGAGAGAAATAATTTTTGCTTTTTTGTTTACGGACTATGGTTTCTTAAGCCTCAATTTCTTCTGCAAATTCTGTCTTTTTGTATGAGCTTACAATCGTTCAATAGAAGCCCGTAGTTCAATGGCTTTCAATGGCCCACGAGTCTAGAGGTACGTGTATTGTTCACAACCTAAAAATCCAAGCCACTACTGCTTAGTAACTGGTGTAGGACGAAAATTTGCCTCAGGATGTCACTCTTACTCTCGATCTTAGGATTGTAAGGTTGTTCTTCCTCGGGGGAATGTGCCGAATGCTTTTGAAGGATGGTGCAAAGGCAGAACAAGGAGAATCTCGGTTTTCGGTTAACCACGCAGGTCCCTGCCACCACATCTGATTTGATTTGAGCTGTTCCGGAAAAATACCACGGGTGGCCAAATCAGCCGGGTTCGCCACTCCGGGTGTGTGAAACCATTGCCCTTTTTAGGTTAGGTTGAGGATTTTCTGAACCCGATGTTGGACAAATGGGTTTCCATTAGTGGGCGGATTTTTGATTCCAACTTAAGGTGATAGTGGAGTCTGTCCACAAAACTGTAGTGTCTATTTTCCCTCGCACAGCTGATTGCACTATGGTCACAAGTTCCGCTAACAGAAGTGCTGCGGGATAGTTCGAGTCTTGGCAGCGTAACTGATTGCAGGGGTGCAACTCTTGTCTTTGCTGCTACAATAGAGACTTTAACATCTGGAGAGAATACTCGTAAGTAGCATACTGCGGCATATGCCTTGGGGGAAGCGTCGCAAAAACCGTGGAGCTCCACAATGACGATTGATCTATGTATAAGCACCTAGATATCTGCATTTCTTGAAAATACATAATTTGGGAATCGAATTTGCTCCAGGTGTCTAAAATGTCTGAAGGAAGCTTTTCGTCCCATTTCAGATTCAGTTTCCACACCTCTGCATAAGAATTTTAAGGATAATGGTGGAAGGGGCGAGGAGACCCAATGGGTCAAATATCCGAGCAATTGTGGATAATAATTGCCGTTTGGTCGCGACCCTGGTGTCCTTTGACACTCTCACTGAAGGACATCTGTATTCAGATTCCACTCCAGCCCTAATATTCTTTGAGCAGAATCAGGTTGAAAGTTATGTGTTATGGGACTACACTTTTGAGACTCTGGGAGAAAATCAATGGCTTCATTTTTATTAGAACACACTACGAAGGTTAAATCCCCCTGCAAAAAATAGATTTCGTTAAGTCTGAGATGAGAGTTTTAGCATCTTCGATACTGTCGGCACCCCCTAAGAATCATAAACATAAAAGTGGGTTTTCGCGAGTTAGCTGCATGCGGGAATTGTCCTTTTCATCATGGCATAATTGTTGGAGGTGCGCAAGGCCAGAAAAGGGGCACATGACGTGCCATACGTCCACCGTATTGAGCTTGAATTCTTTCAATGGGTCAGCCACATTATTTCTCCAAAATATACGTTGGAGGTGGGTATCTTCCTCGGTTACGAGAATTTGCCTATACATTTTCTCTAGATCGGCCGACAAGGCAATCGGTACGACCGAAATTGTATTAGGTTGGAGAAGATACTTGTTTGCAATTTAGGCCGGTAAATAGTATAGAATTTAAAGATTTGTTATTCGTGATTTGGCTGAAGCATTGAAGACGACTCTGACTTTGGTCGTACTACTGTTGTCATTTATTACCGCGTGATGTGAAGATAAAAAATTGGGTTCAAACGTTTTTCGTCTTCAGTTAAAACTTGCATATGGGCAAGTTGCTTATATTCATCCATAAATCTGAATATGATTCTTTCAATTGTTTATGTTTATTTAGCTTTTGTTCTAGTATTAGAAATAATTTAGATGCATGGTTTGCACTATGTTCCTAATTCACAGTCTGGTTTGATGGCAGTTGACAACGTACCGCCCCGTCTTCATTTCTTTTAACAGTCTCTCTATAGATTATTTCTGCCTCTGGCTCCTCAATGTCCGTTATAGGGATGATGTTGAGGCACTGATCCCAGAGCCCAGAATCTTTCAAGTTGTTCATTGTAAACTAAGATTGCATAGAGAATAGTTTTTCTGGATTTTTTGTAAGTTGTGTCAATAGGACAGCTTAAAATGTGGCCCAGTGTCGTGGGAATGGCAGCTGGTCCCCACGTTCGCCCGTGAATGGCTGGACCCTGTATTATGCTTGCAAAGATATCGGCCCCTACTAGCAGGTCAAACTGGGCGTTCTTTATGGAATTCAGGATCCGCCAGAAGCAGATTTTCTGTGTGTGGCCAACTTTCCCTATCCAGCCAAAATTAGGGAGAGGAGTAGTCACCCGATTAACTACCAAAGCCCTAACGTACTAAAATCATTCGAAAATGAGGAGAAATTTTAAATTCCCGCGACATGCAAAGAAAGTCTCTGCGGACATTCCATTGATTCCTATCAACTGATGTTTCGAGCCATCAAGGCTAAATTCAACCGCTCGGCACACTGTTTAGAAATTAACGACTTCTGCGAAAGCATTATCGATCAGCGCTCTACACCTAATTACCTGACCTTTCCGGGGATTGTTACTTTAATAAGGGCTGTCGATAATAAACATCATTGTGAACAGGTTGACTGACATTGCGAATTATTTGAAACTGGATTTCCTGATGAATCTCCCTCGACATATTGCATATCCTCCGTATACTTATGTAATAAAGTGTGATGCTTCTTAGCGCAGTTTTTACAAAAAATGTTAATTCTACATTTGGTCTAAAAGATGATTCGACCGTAAGCAGTTGGGGCTAGCTTGTTTTCCTGACGTAATTCCACTCTCATTAACATTCATACGATTAAATTACAACCATTGAATAACTGATGATTTGAGAACATAAAATGCATTTTACTTCTTTACACTGATTGAATGTTTAACTATCAATTTTCTTCTTCTCGAACGTCGGTTGATTTGGTTTTTAACAAACGCATGTTTGTTTCCGATTTTAAAGTCTTGCATTGCCCTAGCTTCTCTTTCAATGAAAGATCGAAAAGTATTCAAATCCGGGATCGAATCACTTCTAGGCTACGTTCCCAATTTTTGTTTGACTGATGAATCACCTTAGCAAGCATAAAATTAATAAATATCAAATCACTCAAAGAATTGATTCTAGACCCAACGTGTCTAAGTTGCGAATAGCTTCGTTACAACGTCAATCAACTCTAAAGGCCTTTAGGCTATCTACTTTATTAACCCTATGCAAAAAACTTTGTTTATTTGCGAAACGCGAGTAAGCGTTTATTTTTCATAACGATTCTTCAGTATATTCCAGCAGTGTTCTAAATTTCACTCTGTAAAGCGAAATCTCGATTAGTTTCGCCGCATTCTCCGCGAACCGAAACTTGCAAATATTGCAATTTTTCAACGGTAGAAGGCTTTCATTTTCAGAATGGTAGAACTAAATAATTCCTTAAAACTATCCAATTTCCCCAAGAACAAGGGAATTTCTATGATTGGCAGGCGGACCGCATTTGATTTCGATCCGAATGCCCCTTTTGTGACTCCGAATTGTCCTCCTCCTCACAATCTTTTCAGTTTACTCTCTAAATCCACCGATAAATCTGTAATGATATCCTGATAACTCATAAATATATCGAAATTATCTTCATTATCATTCAACGATAAATTCTGGAATGATTTTCTAACTTCTGTTCTAACCCTTTTACCTTTCGATTTTAAAACCGTACTCGTGCGTGCTCGCAAGACTCACAATCCTCAATTTTCTTTTTTACATGATCAATTTCACGACAGACCTGTTCAAAATGAGTTAAATTCTTGACAGTTTTAGGGGACATACTTAAATTCTATAATAAACAACCGAAAATTCTAAAAATAGCGTGAATTTTGCATTACAGCCTAATAATGTCAGAATGATCAACAGTAACAAACAATAACAAACATAGCACTACTATATCAATACTACATTAAATAGAATGAATATATGAGATTTTGAATACGTTTCTAACAAAAGAATGCATAAAATGCACAAACGAATAATGACTTAAAAGAATTGACTAATTAATTAATTACTAAATTACTAATTAGACTCATTACACGATAGGTGCACTCCTGCCTCGACGGACCATACATGGGAGAATTAAGCTTCCCCTTTGCGAATAAAGAATGGGTTTTAAACGAATGACTATATACAATATGTAATTAAAGAATAGAAACGATTGGGTAACTTACCCATCTCCCTGGCTGGACACGAGATTATTAGACACCATGACCACTAAGAAATAGGCCCATGGATCCTGAACACCACATTTTAATTAGAATTGAATTACACCTGATTTCAAGGTTTACATCAAATTAAGAAAAAACTGGACAAATGGGAATAAGAATTATTGAATGCGCATGTAGCTTATCCGTGGTCACAACCCCGGAATCCAACAGTCCGACTGACTACGACGCAATTACCCGGTCGGGTTTTGATCACATGATCTCCGAACACGATAGAATGGTCCTGGTAGCCGACTCGGCGCCTGACGATTCCGCCGCTGACGGTTTTCGAACCAGTGCATATATAATTTTTTAATGCAATTTCTAATTAATAAATATACATTTCCAATTTAAACATAAAGTGAACACTGAATTACCTTTTAAATTTGCTTGAAAACAAGTTTCTTCCTTTTATAGCTATTGTGATTAAGACTTATTTATTCGTCCATAGGTTTTTGACAGTTTAAACCAGTTTTTGATGCTTGTAATGTCAAAAACCCAATCCTGCAACAGTATACTGGTTGAATATATAGATATCTCATATCTCTTCTTTTTCTTCAGCCATCATTACTTATAAAAGTAACTTAGTAGGACAGAATAACTTAAGTTTCAAAAACTATATCTATGAAAATCATAATTTATTTTTATAAAAACTTTTCTGCTTCAGTTGGATTTTCAATAAAAATATCTTCTTCAATAATTAATCCAGAATTGTTTGTGTTCACATTCTTTAACATAAAAATATATTTTAATACTGCAACAAAGAAAGAAAGAAAAATGTTTTAATAAAAGGCTTTATTGAATACAAAATCATAAAAAATTTCCCCAACACAATTTTCTTTTTGTTTGGAACTCCTAGCATTTGCATGACGTAACCAGTCTTTGACGACGTTTTCAATTTTTGAGTCAGTCACCTGCTTGTACAATGGATTTCTCCTAGCTGCACCTAGAAGTACAATAAATAACTTTTAATTCGTTTAGAAAATATCACTAGTTTACCTTAATATCATTCACATTTTGTGAGATGGGTTTTAACTTAATGCATACTCGTAATTGCACACATGTAATATAACTAAAATATTACATACACCACACACATATATATATATATAATATTAATCTAAAAATAAAAACATAATTTTAGGTATAATAAATATAGCAAAACTCAAAGGATGAAAACGATTTAATTCTAAATAGGACATATTAATGAAATAATAAAGGAAAAATTTGAATAATGGCTTACTAAATATAAGATGAGAAATTTTTAAGTTGCAGAAAGCTTTTTCTTTTGTGCCCAACCAGCTAAATTTTGTTGCTAATTTATTCGTGAGTATTTTTGACAGCATCCGCCGTACCTTGTAATATGGCCGTCAAGATTATCAGAGTAATATGCCACTAGTCTGAGTAATTACTTCATACTAAAAAAAAATAATTTAAACTTAGAATATAAATATGAATTCATAAAACATACACAATACTATTTACTAGAATATATTTCATAACATCAAAATCTTGACTATGTAAAATGAACAATTGATGTTAATTCTATACCATAACTTTTTCTATGAACCTCGAATGGAAATATTGCTGATCTACAATTTCCCTGTTATTTCAGTAAATTTCTCTTCAGGCACTCTTTTAATTTTGTGAGTTATATTCCATATTAAGTCTGCTCTAAAATATTATCTTACTAAAGAGTAATAATAAATTAATTACTATCCAACAGTTCTTTGGTGTCATTATTGTGTAGCTCTGCTCAAGGAGCTACACAATATAGTACAGTTAATATAGTAGTACCGTTATTACAGTTATTATAGTTTTCCTGTGGTTCAACAGTTAATGTTGGGAAAAAATGCAACATAGAACCGACATTTCACAACAGTTCATAAAAAATATGATACTGAATATCCTCCTAAACGCAATTTAAGAATGGAATTGAAAGAAATGAAAACCGCATTAATTGCCCAACAATCTTGTTTACCAGGCCCGTGAATAAATCAAAGCTGCTGCTATTGCATCGTTTAAGATTGCACATATACTTGCAATGCACAAAAAAACCTTTAATGGATGGTAACATAATTAAAGATTAATGCTTGCTTGCATCCAGAGATATTATTTCAAGATTTAAAAATAAGAATGAAATTATGTTAGCTATCCAGGAAGTTCAGTTATCCAGAAAATTCAGTAACTCGTAGAATAGAAGAAATATCTGTGAATATCAGAGAACAATTAAAAGAGGATTTACAAAATGTGTTTTTCTAAGTTTACAGTGTGATGAATCAACAGATATCTTAATGTAGCACAAATAAATATTTTTATAAGGATGGTTTCAAAGATTGCTCAGCAAAGGAAGATATACCGTCAGTTTTGCCATTAAAAGGGAATTCACGTGGGTACGATATATACCAAGCTATTAAAAATCATATTACAAAAATTATTCTTCGCTCATTTAATACTTAATGTTACATTGTGAAATAAGGTGGCTTAGTAACGGAAAAGTCTTGGATAATTTTTAGAGCTTCTTCCAGAGATAAAACAGTTTGTAGAGTCTAAATCAAAGCAAACAAATCATGAATAATGCATTAATATAATTGAAAAATAATGATAATAAGTAAACTAAAATATAAATTATACAACATGGACCTGCCACTAACAACACAATATATTTACTAGAATATATTTGTAACATTCAAACCTTGTCTATTTAAATGAACAATTAATGTTACTTTCTATACCATAAATTTTGCTATGAACTCTAATAGGAGGAAAATATTACTGATATACAATTTCACTGATCAAATACTCTATTCTCATTCAATACTCTATTTACTAGCTGTGGTAAAGATTTATCAGCTTTCTTAACAATTTCTTAATTTAACATATTTTGTTATATAGTGTTTCGGGTACGGTAAAATAAGAGGAATTTATATTTTGAGAAAACTGCAAAAATAACTTTTACCTTACTTTTTTTGCATTATAAACAACAAATTGGTGCATTAAAATGCTCCCGTTTTGTAAAATTCCCCTTCTTTACTTTCCAAAGCAGTAATTTTTGTCTTTCTAGCTGCTCTCAGGAATTTCCTGCGTGTCTTTGATTTCATTTGACTCTGACGTATTGAGTTATGAATTCTAAGACTATCCAAAATTTTATAGGTTTTCAAATTCTATTATTTATGCTATTCTTTCGGAATATTCGTGCTTGAAGCACAGTGAAAAAGTGCAGCTATGACATTTTGTTGCATTCCAAAGCTTTGTAAGCTGTTTTAGTCAGTGTATGTAAATTCAACGTTGAACATAATTTATATGCTACAGCAAAACCTTTACCAATCTGGTGCATGCCATACACTAGTCTGGTATTATTTCAGAATTTACATTTTTTTTTTTGAAGATGCCAAACCTTTATGGAAGTCTCAGTTTTTACACTGAATATAAAAATGTGAGCACAGCCTATATCTTGATTCCTCACATAATGTTTGTTTATCTGAAAACAGCTTGGACAGCAGAGTTATATTTAAAAGATTTCCATTATCCAAAATTCTAAAACCACTCATTGAACCACAGTTTTCATTTATTGATATAGAACTAGCCGTCTGTAGCTTTGAAAAACTGGCAGAAAAACTTTGGTAATCACCAACATATGCAGAATTATGCATTTCACTTTCAACAGGACTATTATTTATTTGTAAATTTATTACCATAAAACTTACGTTTGCGTTTTCTAGAAGTACTTTTTGGCATTTTCGTTGAAAAAAACTAAAATATCGAGAAAAATAAATGGATTTAGTGACTTTTAAATGATTATCAAAGGGCAAACTCGTACGTAAACAATGATTTGGAATGCACAGTTTAATGCCAATTTCTAAAACAAAATTCCGTAAATAACGTTGGCAGATGTAATTCGTAATATTATTAAGATGCTTAAAAAACTATTTTTGTGTTTTTATGTGAGTATATAATCAGTTTTCCTAACAAATCATGAAAAACAGCAATGTAAACAAACATTTTTGTTTACTTCTGGTTTGCAGAAACGTACTTTCAGTTGTAAAATTCACAGCCAAGCAATATTAAAATACCTAAAACTTGGGTTCTAGACAAGCTAGAAACAATATTCAAACAGATTTGAAAGTAAAAGATCATTCATAAAATAGCAAAAATAAAAAATCAATATTTTGACAGAAATTGACGTTTCAAAGGTGTCATTATACCTTAAGCATAAATTATTTAGAATTAACACTTACCTTAAAACAAATAAAGGAAGTCGATATAAACTTGTTGAGCAAGGATATCCGCAATATTCCGATGTGATTATAGATCCAAATGAAGCATTCAGGTGCACTCGGTAACAAATGAACACAGCAGCGGTGTAGTTTGTTCATCATGGCGCTTTGTGACGGTGCTGGTCTAAAGAGCTCCATAAGATGTCTATATCAGTATCTTTTATAGACGTCGACAATAGAGACTTCATCTATTAGAGATCGAAACTTAGATGACTTATAGATGTATATAATACGTCTTAGATCTCTAATAGACGTCGAAGTGAAGTACGACTATTAGACATCTATATTTTCATCTTATAGAGCTCTATATTACGTCCTGGATGTCATGGATGAATTTCGAGCTCTAATAGATGACCATTAGCTCTGTGTGGTTGTGTGGGATTAGTACAACTTCAAAATATTGAATTAGTTGTATATCAAGAATTCTATTTTTGTATTCCAGTTCTTCATATTACTTTACAGTTGGAAATATTTTATGGTTTTTCATGTTCTTAAACTTTGAAGCTTCATGTGTAATATATTCCAAAGACTTTTAGAGAAATATTGATATTTTATGTATTTTTTTGTTAAAATTTTGTGTATTGATCAACAGTATTAGCAGCTATGTCTCAATTTATATAATGTGTTTTCAAGTAATGTTGTTTATTGTATATGTAAAGTAAGGCTCCAAGGACAGTATGCTGCCAGCGAGGTCAAGATTTAAATAAACTCATCCCTTTAACTTGTAACCTTCTTTTCTAAATTTAGTCAAATGTTCGTACCTGAAGGGAAGCCTTGTTCGAGGAGCAAGGGCCCGGCCCCTCTCGCAAGTCTTTTTTCTGGAAGGGGGGATTTGTGATAATAACATCCCACCATTATATATCTAAAGCGTATTTAAAACTATCCTGTTAATAAAGCACGACCCCTTTTCTAAAATTGCAACCTAAAGTAAAATAAGATAATTTATCGTAGCCCTCCAGATCATTATACAGGCATGTGAAGTAGCTGAACTCGATAACATCCTCAGATATGAGTGTTAGAAGTTATGAGATTCCGAATGTCAGTGTAGTGTCAAAATTCTTGAAGAGCCCTCCAACCACTCTGAAGTTATGTCTCCTATAACGTCAAAAAACCCACTTTATAAGAACTTTAAGTCCACTTATCCTACACTCAGGTCAATAGTTCACGGATCTAACAAGCGCGGGATCTAGCAGTAAAGTCCCCGGGCAAAAACTTAAGTGGACACGTGAACTCCACAAATCTAAAGTCGCCCAATTAAAATATTAAGAAGTTTTAGGCCCTCTGGCGTCAATATCGCAAAGCACTTATTTACTATGTGCGTGAAAAGAAGATTTCTGTCTCTTGGTGAGAAAATCTCGTTGCTGTCGGACCTGCGGTCCGCTTCTGTCTTGTAATGTAATCCGCACCTCGTTAGGCCAAGTCATGCAGCGAAGGCTTTCTAATCAATAAAGCAAATCCTCGAAATTGTGTATTTCATCAATGGCTCCAAGAGTGCGTGTCTCGCCTAGGGTTCGTAAGTGATTCCCTGGATCTACAATTCGCCCGATTGCATCACATCTTCGTGACGGCTACGCCTCCGATTAGGGCTATGCCTCTCCTCCACGGCGTGAGGTACGGGACATCACAAGTATATATATAAATATATACACTGCTCAAAAAAATTAGGGGAGCAAGCAAAGAAGTTAAGAAAACCGTGCGAGACAGCCACGTATTGGCATAAAATGGATAGTACACGCGTATCAATGCGCAATACAGAAAAAAAGACGAAAAAAAAATTTGTAATTAAGCTTTAATTCTTTGAAAATATGGAAAAAAATGAAAAGATGATTTAGGGCAACAATTTGGTTACATGTAAATGATAAAAAAGTATTGTTTAGAAATGATACAAGATTTTTAATATGGCTCGTGGTCTCCTCGAACAGCTAAGACTGCTGCACACATGTTTTCCATGAATGCGATGATGTTATCCATAAGACTTTGGGGAATACTGTTCCACTCCTCAAGAAGTGCAATCTCAAAGCCTCGAAGAGTAAAAGGAAGCCTTGGTCTCACAGAAATGTGTCGTCCGAGCATGTCCCAAACATGCTCGAAAGGATTCAGGTAAGGAGAACACGCTGGCCATTAAATGCGCTGTATATTTTCAGCTTCAAGCATGTTCTCCAGAAGACGAGCTGTATGTGGTCTGACATTATCAAGCTGGAAAACAAAGGAATCTCCAATGGCTGCAGCGTAAGGTATGACATGAAGTCTCAGTATCTCGTCTGCATACCTACGGACCGTCAAAGTACCATTCCAAATGATATGCAAGTCCGTACGTCCACCTATGCTGATTCCGCCCCATACCATAAAACCAGCTCGTCTGTATTGTGACCTTTCACGAACGAATGTGGGGTTATTTCGAGTGCCCCTTTCCCTCCATACCAAAACACGTCGGGTCTCACATTCCAGACTGAATCGGGAGTCGTCTGTAAACAGCACTTGGCTCCAAACATGTTGCTCCCAATCTCGATGTTCAGCAGCCCATCTTCTTCGGGCCGCACGGTGCCGTGAGGTCAACGAAATGCAGACCATTGGCCTACGTGCATAAAGACCTCCCTGATGAAGCCTATTACGTACTGTTGTCAAGAGCAACTGTCTTTGCAGCTGAGTAGCATTGTCTCTTCTGTTTCGACGAGCTGCTAACAGTATATACCGGTCATGAGTTGCTGTAGTGGCGCGTGGCCGACCTTGCCCTGGTCGACGTCTAACATTCCCTGTTTCTTCGAATCGATTCCACAGCCTTGCAACGACACTTCTGGCGAGTCCAACAGCGTAAGCGACACTAAGTTGTATTTGCCCGTATTCAAGTCTGCCTATAATACGCCATGCCATGGATTCCGGTAAATCACGTTGATGACACATTTTCAAGTCACCTTTTCTCAAAAAGAATAACTGAGAGATCGAATTTCACAGTTAAGGCAGTGAAACAGACGTTTCTGCAACATCCCGATTTCCGCCCTTATGTTCTTTTTCTGGTTTTTGACGTCATGAACTTTGATTTGCATATGAAGTTTTCTTCTTCTGTTTCCTGCTAGGATTTAAATTATAGATGATTTATTTTATGTTATTTATCGGGGTAAGTATTTGCGTAATTTCGTTAAAACCATGTGCTCCCCTAATTGTTTCGAGCAGTGTATATATATATATATATATATATATATATATATATATATATAAAGTTGAAAGAGAAAAACCAGTATGAGCACTAAAACTACTTACAGCCAGGAACTAAAACATGAAAAGATAAGATTGAAAGAGGTTTTAACAGCATCTCTTCATCAGCGTTGTCGATACTGTCGAAAAACTAATGGATATATATATATATATATATATATATATATATATATATATATATATATATATATATATATATATATATATATATATATATATATATATATATATATATATATATAGAGAGAGAGAGAGAGAGAGAGAGAGAGAAAGAGAGAGAGGGTAACTAAGTAAGTAATAGATAAGAATGTCCCTCGCATAGTAATTCAGAAAAATTCCACCTATGAAATTAAAATCAGCGATCGGAACTAAATTTGAATATAAAATACTTTGCTAATTGGTTATTTTGGACCGGAAGCCATATATATTATTAATAATGTATAGAATATCGTTAAAAATTATGTATAATATACGGGAGGAGCAAAATTATAACTAAACAGATCAGAGCTATATGATTATGTACAGTTCTATACCTACTAAAATTCGTAATTATAAAAGCAGGGAATGTTTTTCTATAGCTCTTTAAACACATGAGAGGTTTCCCTTTAACTATCTTGCAAAAATTCTTGGAACTTGTTTCTTTATGCAATTATGCGTCTACATCTTTGTTAATAAGGAAGGTTAATCCTTTAAATTATAATTGTTTTAAAAAACATTAACATCTCCATTCAACCTCTTTTCCAAAAGTTTTAAAAAGTCAAATGAAGTTAAATTAACTATACCAAAAGGTATATTTTAGAGAATTAAAATCAAGGTGCATATAATTTCATTAAATTAAAATTGTATTTTCGGAAAAGTGTTCTTGAGCAAAGCTGGATTTTAGTTTAATTTAGACTTATTTCCGTTTTTAATAACGTAATTAGTTTGCTTATATTGTAAGACCTCCTAAGCTTAGCTTCATGAAATAATTCAATCACTGATGTTAAAAAAAAGGCTTGCCTTACTTACAAACAATCATACAAGCAAACAAGCAAACAAACAAACACACACACACACACACACATATATACACTCATGGACAAAAAAATTAGCGCACCAAGAAATAATTGCGGGATTGTAACGAAACTTGCAATGAAGGTACATGTCAGGGAGATATGCAAATGATTAGAAATGCAGCGTGATTGTGCATTACGTATAGCCGGTAGAGGGCGTTGAACATCGTACTCTGTGAAGTATAAAACAGGTAACCAAAGCTTGTTTGAGTGTGCTGAATCATTTACAAAGGAAGAGCTGAGATAGACATGCCATTACACCGTGTTCGAAGACAATATAAGCAGTTGTCGCAGTTTGAGAGGGGGAGAATCGTCGTAATGATGGAAACTGGATGGTCAGCTAGGCGAGTAGCTCGTCAATTAGGCCGCTCTGATTGTGTTGTGAGGAGGTGTTGGGACCAGTGGACCCGAGAGATGTCATGCACACGAAGACCAGGCTCAGGACGCCCTCGACAGACCAGTCGTCGAGAAGACCGCCACATCGTAAGAAATGCACGCGTACAGCCAACTGTTTCATCGGCCGCCATCCAGGCACAGGTAGCACCTTCACTAGGGGCATCTGTGTCTTCTCGAACCATACGAAGGTGCCTGGCTGAAGGACTATTGGTATCGCAGTGCCCATTACGTGTGCTGCCCTTGACGCCCACCCATCGACGCCTCCGTTTGGAGTTTTGCCGTGCACGAGGAAACTGGACTGCAGCGGAATGGAACCAGGTCGTTTTTAGCGACGAATCCAGATTCAATCTCGGCAGTGATGGCAATCGTGTTCATGTGTGGAGAGCCAGTGGTGAACGCTTCAATCCTGCCTTTGCTGTACAGCGACACATCACTCCCACAGCTGGTGTGATGGTATGGGGTGCCATTGCCTACAATACATGGTCACCCCTAGTATTGTTCCGTGGCACCATGACAGCCGTGCCGTACGTTCATGAAATCCTGCAACCACATGTGTTGCCACTCATGCAACGGCTCCCAGCAGCCATTTTTCAACAAGACAATGCTCGGCCTCATACGGCAGGGGTGTCACAAGACTGTCTCCGCACTGTTACTACCCTTCCTTGGCCTGCCCGATCCCCAGATTTGTCTCCAATCGAGCATATCTGGGATCATTTGGGACGACCAGTTGGGCATCCCACGAGTTTGAACGAACTAGAGGCAAGGTTACAGCAAATATGGAACGAAATGTCTCAAGACATCATACAGAACTTGTATGACTCAATGCCCGATCGTATCGCATTTTGCATTCGCGCTAGAGGGGGTCCAACGGAGTATTTACTCCTCCTTTCTTTTGCCTTTTTCTCTGAAATAAATTATCCTTTTTCTTTGATTTTCTTATCATTTACTTAGATCAAAGTAGTCATTACATATGTAAAATTTCGTTTCATTTTGACGACTCCTTCTTGGTGCGCTAATTTTTTTGTCCATGAGTGTATATATATATATATATATATATATATATATATATATATATATATATATATATATATATATATATATATATATATATATATATCTTATAGCAAACAAATTTAACAACTTCTTCGCTGGTCAATAGCTTAGTGATTCTTCATGTTAATGATCATCATCAGATTAAAATAAATAGTAATTTTTTTTAATTATTATATGTATACGCGTATGATTATATGTGCGTATGATTTCTTTTTTTATTTATATATTTATTTTATTTAATTTCTGTTTATTATTAAATTGTTTTGTACTTTTATTTTTATGTATCTTTATAGGAAAGAATGAAGTGCTTTATGAACTAAAAACTGTATTATTTATAAAATTTGGAACAGATCCAATTAAATTCGTTTGGGTTTTTATCAAAATAATTGTTCCGTTATATTCTTTTCGCTTTACGGCCAACTTTTCAGGAACGTATCTAGGCCGTAATTCGAGGTATGGGTATATATACAGTATGCCCACTAAAGTCCCTTCCCACCCTCTTAACTTTGGAACGGCTGCTGCTATATTCATAAAAGTGGTGTCTAGGTATAGTAAAGTAGCCATGCGCTACTGAATAAAACCACCTACCGCGCCACCTGGTGGAAAACAGCGGAGTTAGCATTCCTATCTCGAAAACGGAATCAGATAGAGGAAAAATATGATTCACAAAGTTGTAGAACATCATCGATTTAGTAAGAAAAGACACCTTGTGGACGTTAATGCGAAGAATAGAATGGTTAAAAAGAGCATTTGTTTTTTCGCGATTTCCTACACTGTGACGTCACGAAACTTGCACGGAAGGAGAAATGATTATCTTTCGGGCAAAACACGACACCGCGATGACGGTGAGAAGTTTGAACATCTCAAATAAAGGTATATTGTTAAAACTAGTAGTTTTTTTCTTTCTCAGATCGTTTTGTCTCGTCACAATGTAGGAAATCATGAAAAAACAAATGCGCGTTTTAACCGTTCTATTTTTTGCGTTAATGTCCCCAAGGTATCTATTTGTACTAAATCCATGATTTTCTACAACTTTGTAAATCACTTTTTTCCCCTATCTCTTTCCGTTTTTGAGACAGGATTGCTAACTCCGCAGTTTTCCACCAAGTGGCGCGGTAGGTGGTTTCATTCAGTAGCGCATGGCTACTTTAATATACCTAGACACCACTTTTATGAATATAGCAGCAGCCGTTCTGAAGTTAAGAGGGTGGGAAGGGACTTTAGTGGGCATACTGTATACACTGCTGGCCACCCAAATTGCAACACCAAGAAAGACAAGAGATATCATAACAAAATTTATTTTGTAAATAACATGTTGACCAAGTATCAAACGATTAAATTTATAGACTTCTGTGAAGTGTGGTTCCTGCCAAAATCAGTAGCCAGAGTAGCCGCCATTGTTGGAGATCACCGCTGCCACACGCCTCGGCATTGATTCAAAGAGACTTTGGATGAGTTCTTCGGGTACAACAGACCAAGCAGCTTCCACACGTTGCCAAAGTTGATCTGCTGTGGCAGCTGGGGATGGAATCTGGGTCAATCGTAGAGCAACCATGGACCGCATGTTTTCTATCGGCGAAAGATCCGGAGAGCGAGGCGGCCAGGGAAGCAATTCAATCTGTGGATTGACGAAGAACCGTTGGACAATGCGTGCCACGTGTGGTCGCGCATTATCCTGTTGAAATATGGCTGTGGGCAAGCCCTGAAGGTAAGGAAGGACAACTGGTTCCAACACCTCGGAGATGTAGCGCTGGCTGTTTAAAGTACCGGCAATGCGTACTAGAGGTGTGCGAGAGTGATATCCGATACCGCCCCATGCCATAATACCCGGTGCAGGACCAGTGTGGCGGTGCATAACGCAGCTGTTCAGCATCCTCTCTTCACGGTGTCTCCAGACTCGAATGCGACCATCGTGGTGTGGCAGACAGAAGCGTGACTCGTCAGTAAAGAAAATTTCATTCCATTCTGCCGTCCACATCCTTCTGTCATCGCACCATTGGCGGCGGAGACATCTGTGGTTCTGCGTCAAAGGTAGACAAAGCAATGGACGTCTTGCGGACAGACCACTCTGCTGTAAACGGCGTCGAATGGTACGCGCAGACACTGGATGATGCGTTTGAGACTGCATGTGCTGTGCTATGGTTCGTGATGTGACTGAGCGATCCGTCACTGCCATGCGCACAATTTGCCTGTCATCACGTGAAGTGGTGCGCTGAGGTGGATGCGATCGAACACGCCGGTCCGCCGTACCTTCCTGCATCCAACGATCACATATCCGCATTACAGTTGTTTTGTTTCGTCCAACACGACTACCGATTTCCCTGAAAGATAATCCACAATCTCGGTAGGCCACTATCCTTCCTCTGTTGAACTCGGATACTTGATCAAAAGATGATCGCTGTTTTCGACGAGGCATAATTGATCGTTTTTTTGAAAAAAACACAAGAAAAACACAATTGCCGAACTTGAAACCGTCGAAATCTCCAAGCTTTAAATTGCGCTTTGAAGTGGCGCCACAGGCGCGCGTGATTTGCGTCTGAGCTGAAATTCTAATCATTTGCATATCTCACCTCCGCTAATGCATGTTGTAAATTTCATGTTATTTGCATGTTTCCTTCAGGGTATTGCATTTACAGTTGCCAGCAGTGTATATATATATATATATATATATATATATATATATATATATATATATATATATATGTATATATTAGGGTGATTAGAAAAAATCGATTTTTTTATTTTGGAATCGCGTTACCTCTCAAAAGGTGTAGTTTGGTATCCTCAATTGGGGAAAAATAAAAAAAAAATCTAAGTTGGCATCTTCAATTCGCGCATGAGGCTGAAAGTTTGAAAAAATATGTTAAAAATTGAAATTTTCAAAAAGTAACAAAATTAGTTTTTTTGTAATTTTGTATAATGCAACAGCTATAAATTGTCAGTATATAGCATAGTTTGAACCTAAAAAAATATTTTATAGCTTTTACATATCTTTAGTTCACGCATACGCCTTAAATTGGGTTAAAATCGCCTAAAATTTGAAATTTACGTGTTTAATATACAATAATACATACATGACATATTTATGTTTCAAAAGTATTTTAAAAAATCTAAATTTGTTGAATATAACCTTTTATTACAGTATTATACGTACAAGTATAGTTACACACACATTTATATGTTTATAATAACATTGCATGTCATAGCTAATTACAGAATGATTTATAGATTTTACCTATTTTTGTGTCTGTAAGATTCCTCATATATGTTGAGCATTGTTTTAAATTGAGATTTATAGTCAAATGATGGCATAGTTGACCTTGAAAGCAAAGTTGTCCTTATGAAAGCATCCCTGTTCTCTTCTCCACATACTTTACCACAAGATTCTGTTACAAGCTTTACAATTCTTTCGACACTTTGCGTGTGCCAAGGAAATTTAATTAGCTCGAACTCTGGGAGAACATTAGTATTAATAAGTTCTAGGCTTTGCGTTGATACATTGCTCATTATTGGAGGAGGTGTAAGTATGCACTTGGAACAATCATTAAGTTCAATGTAATTTGAAGCTGCAAAATTGATGGTCGGTGGGTGAAAAGTTCGCACCGATTTCCCTTTTGGTTCTTGTTTTCTTGCTTTTAGCAATTTTCGAAAAGCTAGCTGTCTTACGTGCACTCTCTCATCTAGTACCATTGAAATTAAAAGATTTTCGGGATGACAAAACGCATTCCTCTGAATGACAGGTTCAATTATTTTACGTACCCTGTCGGGAATATAGAACTATTACGCAAATCACTATGTTGTAATTTCATCCTCATCCCCATACGAAATTCCAACCAGTGTGAAAAATGGAAAATAATCGTTCTTGTTGTTGCTGTCCCCCTGGATGCAGATGTTCCAGACCAGGCCCATGTAAGCTGCGGGCTGAGGCTTTCAGCTCTGGTTTGCAATATCACACCAAGGGTAGGTGCTATCGTCTTAGGTAGGTGCCGTCCGTCTTAGTTAGGTGCCACCTCAATTTTGACTGACCATCCGCGGGAGGTACATCAGGGGACATCATACCCTCTCCTAACCTCTCTGACTCATAGAGGGACGTTCCGGTCTACGGATTTAACGTGCTCATTTGCGGCCTAGACACGGAGGTATTTAATGGGATTCGAACTCAGCACCTTTAGTGCCGAGAGCTGACGCGATACCACTAGGCTACTGCGGAACCTGAAATAATTTATTAAATGAAAGCCTCAAGGAAAACGGTATACGTGAAGTAAATGAAGTAAATATGCTCCAACTTCCAAGAATGGAATTGAAGGGAACACTTGGACGCATATCAGTGAAAATTTATTGCGCTGTGTATAACAGTTCTTATAGGCCTGTGGAGGCCTTGTAGTACAGCGCGCTGGCTTTCGGGGATGACGGTGCTCGGATCGAATCCCGGAGTCTCGCTGCTAAAATTCCTCCGTTTGTGTCGTCCCTTCATAGAGGGTAATTCTGGTCTGCCTATAAGGCACCCCCATAATAAAATGACCAGCAAATTTTCGGTGTATTATAGGCGAATGTCTTCACGACAAGTGCCTTCGCATTGGTAAAATGAAGTACTTATAATGCTATGATCATTAAGAGGGATAGGAAACAAACATGTGCTTGTAACCCGTCTGGTTAGATGCTTATATTTCACTCCTTTATAATCGTTAATCTTTGAGTCGCAACTTACTCTTTGTGTTGAGTCTACGGTTCAAATTTTAAATCACCTTTTAAAGAACTATATTAAGGCGATAATGGACCTTCAGATTGACAAAAATATGTCCAGAAAACAATTTTTTTTTTCTTTCAGAAAATGATTCTGCAAATTATCAGCTTTAAATGTTAAAAAAATGTATTTTCATCCGATCATTATTAACCGAGTTATAAGTATTTTTTTCAAACGTAAACAATGGAAATGTTAGTCAAATTAAAACTTTAAATGCCATTTTCTCAAAACAAGTTTTCATGTCGTTTCGGTAAGTTCAAAATGTTCCATGCGTCATAATTTTTCTTGAATTTTCATAAAATTTCATAAAATGATTATTTATATATATTAGAATAAAACTTAAACTTAAAATATTTTTACAATAAAAAAATTTATTTTGATAAAATTTTGCATAAAATGACCTATTTTTATCGATTTCTTTTCTAGTTTTTATAAATATGACTATAAATCAAATATTGCTAACTTTTATTATAACTATATAACGCTAGATTAAGAGAAAAAATTAGATATCTGAGACAAAAATTAATACGCATGGATCATTTTTAAATATAGTAATTAACAAACTGATTTTAATTAATATCTTAATTAATTACATTTTGATTTTTTTTTATTTAGAATTTCTATCTCTAAACAACACTGTATAAGTATACAAACTTTCACGGCAATTGGTTAATAAATAATAAAAAAAGGTGTTTCATGGTCCATTGTCGTCTTAAGGGGGTCCAGGGCACAAAATTGTTCGAATTTTCGAAAAAAATTTTATTGCATTAAAAATTTCTGTGTTCTTTTACGCTTAAAATTACGTTTAAATAATGTTTCTATCTTAATTAGAACAGGAGAAATTATTATTTTTTTGCAACATTCTAATAGTAGCCAATCGTTGTTTAAACCTGTAAGTGCCTTTTTCTGCATGATGGGTTTTTTTCCCCATTTCTCGTTTTTAAATTGTTATAAGTCAAGAACCGTTAAAGATAAATGGTTCAAACGCGGAACATGTCTTTTTCAACTATTTTACTTTAATTCTGACTCAGAAAATTTGAAAACAATATTTACTTTTGAAAATATGATTTTTTAAAAATAAGTTACATCATTTTTTTTGAAATTTTTAATACAAATATTTTTAATTTTTTTTAAAATTAATATTTTTAAAAATGCTGAATCACAATTAAATTTTATACATTTATGTTTAATTAAATGAAAAAATTTTGAAATTAGACGAATCATATTTTGAGTTATAAGGATTTTAAATTACCCCACTTTTTTAAAAATTTTAAAATTTTAAAATTTTTTTTAAACTTTATG
The DNA here is from genome assembly GCA_907164885.2 of Dolomedes plantarius. Lineage (NCBI taxonomy): Eukaryota > Metazoa > Arthropoda > Arachnida > Araneae > Dolomedidae > Dolomedes > Dolomedes plantarius. The sequence continues at coordinate 209,147,425 of OU015490.1, read as the reverse complement.
AGAAGTTTTATGATGTGATTTTGTTTACAAATTATATGGTTAACCTTCACAAAAAATTTCAAAATTTTAACTCAATAAATAAAAAAATTTTCAAAATGTGCTCCGGACCCCCTTAAATGGCTGTAAGAATTGATCGCAGGGGTCATTTATAAAAGGGAAAAAATGTGAGTTACAAAGAGGATGTGAAGTAAATAATTTGCAGTAAAGTGCGAGAATAATTGGGTTAGACGATCACTCTCGTAACAAGTACAAAACGAACGATAGCATTTTCACATTCATGTAAATGCTTTCGTTCGTAAGCAGCTTATATAAGGGGATGGTGGACATTACAAAGCGATTTTTGAAATTTTTACCTCAGAGATATGAAATTTTGCAAACATATTAATTAAAGTATGACTATATTAAACACATTATATAATTTTTATAAATATTTATAACGATATCTGACTTCTACCCTTTCTAGGATATATGTATATCGAAGGCATCCTCTAATAAAGTATAAATGACGCTTTTTGCACTCGATAAATAGCAAAGTTTATTATTTCTTTGACATATATAACGGACAGTGTATTAACAATACTGAGTAAAGACTGATTCACAATGTTATAAACACTATTCAAGGAAATGAAGTTCAAGTACTCACAATATATATAAAGTCAGGCCAGCGATAATGCACGGTAATCCACTGCTACTAACACAGCAAACTCTTTATGCCAGAGTGGCAAAATCTCGCTTAGGCTTAGAAGCGATCTAGCAATGATTCTCTGAAGGCAGCTCACATAAACAGAACCAAACGAAACAGTCTTTTTCGCAATCTTACTACGCGGTATTTATAGTAACTAGCCGCTGCGCGACCAGCATAGTCGCTTTTAGTTTTATATTTTCTTTTGCAAAACAACGCAACTGAAAGTAACATATGTAAGGAATGTTACCATTACCTGTCATCATAAATATACGTTGTTAAGGGGTATTCTCTATAAGGCTAATTCTAAAACATCGTGATAAAAAATGTGAATTTCCATTACCTCAATACAGATTTAAAGATAAGACTGAGAAATCCAACATCAATGATTTAAAAAAATACATCCCTCTTTGTATGTACTATTTTTCAAAATTAAGATATCTATACTTTATCATTACAGCAAATAAGAAATTGTTGGGGAAAAATTTAAAATATATTGTTGATTATATCACTCTCTGTATGTATTACTGTTCATAATTCAAATATCTACAATTAATCATATTAAATAATAAATAGTTGGGAAAATTTCTTCACTTATAAAGTGGAGCAAAAATTCAGCAATTTTTCAAAATCAAGATATCTACACTTTATCATTACAACAAATAAGAAATTCCTGGGGAAACATTTAAAATATAGTGTTGATTATATCACTCTCAGTATGTATTACTGTTAACAATTCAGATATCTACACTTAATCATATCAAATAATAAATTGTTGAGAAAATTTCTTCACTTAGAAAATGGAGTAAAAATTCTGCAAGTATGAAAAAAGTGCAGAAAATAAACTATCACCGGTTGTTGGTTGCTATGCCGGTGACGGTTAAGCCTAACCTCGCGATCAGTTATGCTCTCTCTTTCACGCCTCTCTCTTAATGAATTATTTCTTAGCTTTCTTTCTTGAGAATGTTCCCAATTTTCACTTGATCGTGCAGCGCGCTTTCGAACATTCCTGATATCAGTGCGTAAATCCATGTTGACACGCGGTTGCAAATTGAGGACGGCCGCTAATGTTTACATCTGGTAGTGGCAGCCGTTGCCATTCGGAGTGTAGAAATATCTTCGATTTTTGTGCCGCATACCTACGTGTATTATATACTATATAGATGGTTTATGCTGAATATAGCGTTTTTCGTAGCTTCTTTGGATTTATGCAAATACAATGATAGATTATTGTTAATCGATCATTACGTAGACATTACATCGGTCTCCCTAAAAAACGTATCTTACGCCTGAATGGCTTCAGTTAGCTAATTCAAAACGAGTGCTGGTCTGACTTTTTGATAGGAATGGCCGGCAAAGCCAAAAAACCTCCACAGGTGGTGTGGAAGAAAAACACCGGACTCATTCGTACAATATTAACCTCTAGGGGTCCAGGTGACACCTGTAGAGGTGGTTTTGCTGAATTGGAGAGAATGGCCTGGCCGACTGCGACCTAGAAAGTTCATTTTAATAAGGTGTCCTCAAAGAACATACACAGTATGCCATTTCTATGATTGTCTGTAACTGATATCCCAAAATTCATAGTGAACATGTGTAATGGTTTGTGAAGTTAGTTAGTTTAGACAGTTTTGTTAGTTTTGTTAGTTTTGTGTGTTAGTTTTGTGTATTTGATCTATCAACTACATGTCCTTTTTAAAAAATTTACAATAAAGCAGCATACCGTTTTATTTTCTATGGCTCACCCTTTCCTCAAAATATTTGAAAAGTATGTACAATTGGGGATTTCGAACCAGTTTGGTTCGATTATTGAAGGGAGTAGGATAGAGTAAGGAAACTGATACTAGACTTATTTAGCCGGAAAGCAGCAACTTTGTGGCATCAATCTGTCCATTCGGTAGAGTCTTTTTGGATTGCTGCTATTCTTGCATAAGGGTTGGTGGACCGTGTGGGAATCCTTCGTGGGGTAGGGTGTTGGTCCACTTTGATGATGGAGAGGAAGTCTCTTGGGAGGAGGCGGATGTTCCAGCTGGGTGGCTGAGGTCTTTCGTTTCCTTTGGGCGGTCTGTCCACTTTGCGTTTGCTTCCCTCGCTTGCGGGGATGGGAGAGCGGCTTAGAGTCAGGCACTGACGATGGAAATGTTGATGGTGCCTTTCTTTTAACTCCTAACTGGGGAAAATGTACAGGAGAGGAGCTGTTTCCCTCATGGGGGTCATCACCGGAATCGTGAGTAGGGGGAGGACTTTCTTCACTAGCGACATCTGTAGGTCCGACACCCTGCGAATCTTGTGAAACTGGTTGAATATCTGGCTGAATTTGATTTGCAAAAAAAGTATAATCTGCACGATTTACGTACTTTTTTATCTGATCTATATTTGCGGGGACTTGCTTTTGGCATTCTTGTAATGTAACAACTGGGCCTGCTACCTTTTTTATTTGGTATGAGGAAAATTTCCAGACTACGTTTTTGCTTCCGTTAGACAATGGGCGTGTGGCTTTTAAAACCCATTGGCCAACTTCAAATTTTTCCTCTCTACGATTTTTATCGTAGTACACCTGCTGTTGCTTTCGCATCTGGTCATTAACCCGCCGTTACTCGCGCCGGGCCTCCGAGGCCCGATCAGTTTGTTTAAGGTCTATAAATCCTACCCCTTAATAGTGAAATGGACCACACCCAGTCTAGCTGAGTTCAGGGTGACCTTCGACACAAAGGAGACTTTTCCGGAAGTTTGATTTATTTTGTTTGGAGGAATTGCCATTTAGCGGGTCGCTCAGGCCCGGCGCGAGTAAACGTGTTGCTCATTTCCAGTCTAAAGTGTATTGAGTTCGTAGCACAATATGGCTCGCAAACTAACGTATGATGAAGAAATGGAGCGATTGCGTACTTTGTTAGATGAAGTATCGACTGATGACGAATCTATAAACGAAGATGATGATGCAATTTCTAATTGCGATGAAAGGTTTAGTGAGCATAATACATCGTCTGAAGAAGAAATCGAGTCTGAGGAAGAGGACGCTACTGATTCTAATTCAGTTGATTGTTTTATTGGAAAAGATGGAAAAACAATATGGAAGAAAACAATGTTTCGTCAAAATGTTCGAACTTTATCGCGAAATATTATTTCAAAGGTACCTGGCAATATTGGAGAGGGAAAAAACGTAACTTCCCCTCATGAGTCTTTGAGTTTATTACTGGATGAAAACATCTTGAATACGATAGTCAGTTGTACAAATATATACATTGACAGTATCAAAGACAAATTTCAGAGAGAACGTGATGCCAAAAAAACAAAACTCTCCGAAATTAAAGCTTTTATTGGATTATTATATTTATGTGGTATACACAAATCATCCCATGTGCATGTGAGAGATTTATGGCGCACGGATGGAATGGGAATAGAAATATTTCATAGGACCATGTCCCATATTCGTTTTTTGTTTCTTATGAGATGCATAAGATTTGATGATATTACAAACAGGCAAATGAGAAAAGAATTGGACAAACTTGCCCCAATAAGGTATGTATTTGACTCATTTGTGCATAATTGTCAGAAGTTTTACACACCTGGATCCTATGTTACGATTGACGAAAAACTCGAACCATTTCGAGGACGCTGTTCATTTCGACAGTACATGCCAAAAAAGCCAGCTAGGTATGGGATAAAGATTTTTGCTCTTGTTGATGCAAGAACTTTTTTTACATGGAATTTAGAAGTTTATACAGGTACCCAGCCCCAAGGTCCGTATTATGTAAATAATTCATCAGTTGAAGTCGTAAAGAGATTAACAGAAAACTTAAATTCTGGGAGAAATATAACAGTCGACAACTGGTATACAAGTTATGAACTCGCAAAATATCTTCTTCAGAAAAAAATTACTCTAGTGGGTACCATAAGAAAGAACAAGAGGGAACTACCCAAAGAATTTGTCAACAGTAAAAATCGTATGGTGTATTCATCATTGTTTGCATACCAAAAAGACATGACTTTAGTGTCGTATGTTCCTAAAAAAAACAAATTTGTTAACCTCTTATCCACAATGCATGGTGACAACGCTATTGATCAAGCAACAGGTGAGGCAAAAAAGCCTGAAATAATAACATTTTATAATTTGACAAAAGGAGCTGTTGATGCGGTGGACGAAATGTCTGCAGCTTATTCAACTGCAAGAATCAGCAAAAGATGGCCGATGGTTCTGTTCTTCACACTACTAAACACTGCTGCAATCAATGCTCGAGTGTTACTCCAATGCTCAAAACACCCATCCTCACAGTACAAGAAGCGTAGTCAATTTTTGAGAGATCTTGCTATAGAATTGTTGAAAGAACACACAGCGGAGAGGTGCACTGTATCATGTCTCCCTCGACATTTGCAAGAAAAACTAGCTTCCAACAGCCAAGAACCTGCTGCTAAAAAACAGAAAGTTGTTGAGAGAAAAAGGTGTTATATTTGCCCAAGTTCAAAGGACCGAAAATCTAAGATAAGTTGTCCAAAATGCGAAAGAAATGTCTGCGGAGAGCATTCTGTTTTTACATGTATCAATTGTACATAAAATTTGGTAAGTTTTTTTTAATTCTATACATATATTGATTAAAAAAAATGCCCTAAACATTGTCTTAAATTATGTTTTTAGTACATGCTTAATATGGTGTTTAATTACCTGCATAAAATATAACTATTTTAAACGGGCCTCGCAGGCCCGGCGCGAGTAATCATGTCCGTACGATTGGCGCGAGTAACGCCGGGTTAAATTCCAGATACCCAGTATGAATTCAGTATTAGCTTTCCATTTTACTGTCTCTTGTAATAAATTACATAACGCCGCAAACCTGAATTTATAAATGAGAGATATTGACGCAATTACAGTAACATGTGTATTTAATAAGTTATTCTAGTTGCCATAAATGAAAATGTTCTTTATGATTGCATATATTAACTGCATATCAAAGAAGAAAAATGCTAAAACACATCTATTTTTACAACATGCTTAGATTTAGAAACCCAAAACAATTTGTAAAAATAATTAAGCTATTTATCATAACATCTTATATAATGGTGGTCAAATATGTTATACAAGTGAGCAAACAAGACATAAATAATCCATTTATTATTCTGTATTACTGATATAATTCCATCCACTGATATATTCCGTGTAACTGATATAAAACACTTTTAAATTCAGCTAAGTTAAGCTAAATACAAGGAATTCGGTGGATTCAGAAATGGTTCAAGCTTGTCAAATTAATATCCGTAGAACTAATATTTTTGGCAAGTGCACAACTTCATGTAGATTATAAATTTTGGAGCAGTTTAATAATGCGATAAATGTATGATCTTGTGGTATCTTGAGATTCTTGCAGTTTTGATTATCTTGGTCCAATGAATAAAGTTTAAAATATTTAACTAAATTATTTGGGGCAGTTACCTATTATGCAGATAAGCCTCAATTTCAACCAATTTACATGCAAAATCTATATTCATGTATTTTCACTTAATTTACCTTTCCATGCTTCCTGTCATGCATAACATATATTCTAAAGCTATATTATATAGGATGTTATAAAACATATTTCAATATTATACACGGTGTTAGTAATTTTCAAGGCAAGTTTTACTGCTAGTGTAAATTAATTCTTTTCGAGGTATGGTTTTAAGTATATGTTTATATTGTCAAATAATTAAAAGTGGTATAAATGCATTTTAATTTTTTTGAATGAACTGGATATAAACAATGTTTTTATTGAATACAAATTCTTTCAGAGTGATTTGCCTTGTTACGATTCTTCGTAAACACAGAAAAAAGTCTCTACAGTCACTCGCTAAATTTCTCTAATGCCGAAATGCCATCAAACATCACTCAGGTATACAATTTTTGCATACTATGTGTATTGATAAGCCTTCAATCTTTTAGGGAAAATATGGTAGTCAAAATTTGTGATTTCAAAATATCTTGCATCAAAATACAAACCGTTTTTAATACAGGGTGCTTAAGAATTGACTCCCATTTGCGATGCACTGAAGAAGCCGTTCTCTTAACCCTTAAACGGTACAGTGGTTTGAGACGATATAGATGGTACGGTCTGATCGGATCCGACCCGATCTCTTTTTTGATGAGGTTTTTGATAGGTATAAATTCACAATAAGCATTTTTGTTGTATAATAACATTTACTGATAATATTTCACATGAAATAAAAACCTTGTTATAGAAAAAATCAACGAATTGTAATTTTGCCATACAAAAAAAGCTGTCTGGCATTTACATAAAATGTTGTATACTTTAGGCTTAATATGTAATTTACTCTTGTACCTAGGTTTAGAAGTTACTGAACCAAATTTCAAAACACAAAAATGTAAAAAAATACTACATACTGACATTTTAGGCCTTCAAAATCGAATTTATTGTTTATGACTAGTGATCATGAATAACGTTTTTCAACAAAGACACTATTTACTGCAAACTTATATCTGCAAACGCTCCAACACCTGTTACAAGACTACCTGGTAAATACCTCGCAGGCCCGGCGCGAGTAATCATGTCCGTACGATTGGCGCGAGTAACGCCGGGTTAAAAGTAGTAGAATCAAGATCCAACATTAAATAAGGGAATAAAAAATTTTTATTTAATTTTATTTTAAAGATTATTTAATTTTATTTTAAATAAGAAAGTCCTTTTCAACCACATTAAAGTTTGAACTTTCAGAAAAGATTTCTCAGAGATTACCTAGAGCCTAAGAGAATCTTCCATGCATATATATATATATATATATATATATATTCTTTTGCATGTTTTTCATAGGTGTCAGCATATTGTAAATTTGCTTTTATTTTATTTTTTCAACAGGTGAGACTATTACAAAATATATATATAGAATTTTCGGTACTATATAGTATCATTTTACAGTTTTTTCATTTCTAGACTGATTAAAAAATTAAATTATTCATAAAATGGTTTTGTAACATCAAATACAATAGTTTTCTGAAACTTATATCTTAAAAAATATCGGACAGTATTCGGAAATAATACGTTTTTGCTGCTAGAGGGAAAAAAATATAAGGACTCCTAAGGAGAAATATGCAGCAATATCATAACTTTTCAGGAGAGAAACCTGTTCTCTAACAATCTTTTATGGTTCTCTTATGGTTAGGTAATCATTTGGGAGACTGCTAGAGAGACACAGTTATAGGGCGCTTTCACCCCATTAATAGGATCATCTCGAGTTTATACCACCATTGAGGGAGTGAAAATGGTTTCAGATTTCTTCCCGAAATATGCGGTTCGCTGTTAGAGGAAAGTAGATAAAGCCCTGGTAAAAGATATAACCCTTTGCGGACTAATTTAGATGTAATATATGGTCCCCCTTTTTTTACTTAAGTGTTATGAGCAAATATTTCTTCTGATTAAAGATTTAAATATTTAATTTAGACACGAATAATAATGAATAAGTTTAGATTATCAAATAATTGTCCAAAAATGATATATATTAATATTTGATCGAAGGTTAAGTAAAATATATGCTTAAATTTTTCTCCTAAATGTAAAATACATTACACTTGACTTTCTAAGAATATAACTTAAAGACAAATGTTCTACATATTAAAATGAACTATGCTGTCTAATAAGAAATTTCAGTCGTAAAGATATTGTTAGTCAGTTAATGTTTAAATTCAATATAAATATGATTACAGTTTTGCAATATATTATCTCAAGGGGTCAGGTACCTTATAAAAGCTAAGAGACTCGACAAAAATATGCCTATTTTAAATCATCAGTAGTTATGAAAATCTTTCATTCAGGATTATCAAAATTTCACTGTCAGTTAAACATACTTTCTTCTTTATAAATATGTCTCTTGATTTTTATATACCTTAAAGATAATTTTTAAATATTTTTAAAATTTCAAACATTGTTTTTTTTCAATGTTATGTCATTGCGCACAGACTTGCGTCCATATATAAATGAATATATCTATATATATATATATATATATATATATATATATATATATATATATATATATATATTTATTTTTTTTTCCAAGTTGTATAATACAGGACCATCGGAAAAGGTTGGACACATTTCGAAAGCTTATAATTCTAAAATAATTTGAGCAAACGCAATAATATTCTTTTCAAACAACTTGGCAAGTGTATAAGATTTCTAAATGTAACTGATACGCAACCATGACGTTGAACGTTGCGCAGAAGCGATGCGAGGTGGAAAATGTCTTCGTTCATCTTTCCATACAATGGCGACCATTCAGGAGAAAGCTCAATGTGTGTTAGCGGAGTACAAATCTGTTAAAACAGTTCAGCGAAATTACAGTCGTGTTTATCATAAACAACCACCGTTTCAGCTTTGTCCTGAACGTTCGCCATTGCACTGACGGAAAGCCGATCGAAGACATTTTCCACCTGACTTCGCTTCTGCGCAACGTTCAACATCACGGTTGCGTACCAGTTACATTTAGAAATCTTGGGCACTTTCCAAGTTGTTTGAAAAGAATATTATTGCGTCTCATCAATTTATTTTGGAATTATGAGCTTTCGAAATGCGTCCAACCTTTTTCGATGACCCTGTATATCTTTAAAATGGCGAACGTCGAAATCAAAATTCTTAGTTCTTCACAGAAAAGAAAATTATTATTTTTTTTATTTCATAAATGTTTTTTGATAAATTTTACTGTAATTCAAATCTTTATGACAGGAATGACATAATTTTTCGTCATTTTAATTATACATGTTTATATTGAACTTGCCAAAATTTCATGATATTCCAGCCAAAATGTTCTGATGTTATGTGCGTAATGATATAACAAAGAAAAAAGCAAAGGTTAAAATTTTAAAGAATTAAAATATTTCTCTTCAATCTAGAAAAAATTGATAGTAATGTTCATAAAGAAAAAAGAGTTTTTAACTCACAGTAATATTTTCATATTTCTGAATAAATTATTTTTGTAACTACTGATGATTGAAAATTGGGTTACATTCTTCGAGTCTCTTGGTGATTAACAGGTACCCGACTGGATAATTATAGATTGCTATCCAGTTAGATGATTTTCCAGTTTTATCTAATTATTTCGCTATTCATTACTTATCTTACAAAACTTCAAAGCTATAAAATTATAACTTATTAATTAAAGACTTAATATCATACATATTTTACACAGCATTTTAATACGTAATTATGATTCATTATCCTTAATTAGAGGAATTCTATGTGGAATGGTTCTAAAAATGGCATTTTTATCCTTTAAACTAATTGGTTATAACGTAATATATTTTAATGCAAATCCGCATTGTTTATTTCAAATAATTAAAAAGTTGTACTAGGTCCTATTAACTCTATGTTTTCAAGAAGAATTTTCTGTCAGGTGATATAGTCTATGACCAATTGAATATTATTGATATATATATATATATATATATATATATATATATGTAGAAACATGTCCGCGTACTGCACGGCGGATCTAGATTATCGTATACTCAGTAAGACAGTACTCAATTAAATACAGAATCACTGCTTAAAACACAAACACTATATTACATTTAGAACAATTATTTACAGTAGTTTTTAGTTTAAAGTGACGTCGCAGCCATCTGCTGCTGGGCAATTTTTGCCAAACGGAGAAAAGAGATCGCAGCCGTCTGCCACATTCGATTCACGTCTCGTCTCGACGAAAGTTCATTCCCCTCTGCCGTCACCCTTCGCTCCTTTGCTCTATCTAAGGGGCGCTGTCGTCTGCATGGAAAGTATAGCAGGGAATCCTCCTAGGAGGCGTTATACCCCTTTCTACATCCTCCGGCCGTCCTAAAAGCTGACGTTCTCGGAAGCAGGTAATGTCTCTCCATCACTCAGGTGTATGCCGAACATTTCTGCAGAAGCATAGGTACAGTAACCTTCTCTCTAGAACGCTACATCGAGTTCAAACTTCATCTGCATATAAAGAAAAACAAACAAAAAAAACAAACAAACAAACTGCCAAAAAGGATATCTGGACCTCATAAAGATGTCCAATGTTTCGGCTATTATACAGCGGTGGCTCACGGCTTCATGTAGTCAGCTGCCGTTGAAGTTACGTTGGGCCCTTCGTGGTTGCCGAGTTTCTCTACGTCGTAGCGGTCATTGGCTTTAACTCTTGTCACACGATAAGGTCCAAGGAATTTGTATTTGCCAATGTATGCATTAATTGCATACATTGGCATTTTTGGCATTAATTGCATACATTGACCGTTTTATTTAATTTGAATGTACCCCGTAGCGAAGCACGGGTATTCAGCTAGTTTTCTAATACATTTCTTGCAACGCAGAAATAGGAAAATTGGACAATATCATTTTTACAGATTTAGCTGTAATTTAATTAGAATATTAGCTAAACGATAACTTTCCTGTTTAACGACAAGTGCCTCCGCATTGGAGAAAAAAAAATAAAAAATAAAAAATAAAATAAAAAATAAACGATAGGTTTCCAGTTAAATAAGAGTATATTTTGTTTCATTTTTAAGCATACATTTGCAGTTCAATTACTGTATATCAAATAAAGGAATAAAAGATGTTAAGGATATATGAAATAATCTATTGAATTTCCTACATGCAGAGCAGTTACTATATTAAAAGAACTAGCATTATAACCCGGCGTTGCCCGGGTAGATATATAGATATAAAATTTTAATGCATTCCATCAAAAAATACTGGGCTGCGCCCCCGCTCTTCATGTTCATCTGGCCAGTTGTGTTTATTTGGGGAGCCAGGGCCAAAGGTCATTCCCAACTCTCTTCCTCCCGCGCATTGGAATTTGACCCCACCCCCGTCACCCCCCAAACCATCTCTCTTAACGCAGCTGGTTGTGGTGAAGGGGCTCCACAGGTGGTCGCGCACCTCTTAGAGACAAAAAAAAATTTAAAAAATTATTAAAAAAAAACTAATTGAGCCCCAAATTTCGTTTTTCCTGATTTAAGTTTCTCGGGTCCTAAACATTAACTGTGCCGAATTTGGTCCCGGTGGGTGAAACAGTCTATGATTCTATAGCGGACAAACAAACAGACGAGCTCTTTTATATATATAGATATCTGACGATAGAGAAATACTCTAGATAGATGATAAATATTTTTATAAAACTTATAAAATGAAATTTTGCGTCTGTAATTACTTTATACGTAGAAGAATAAAAATGACATAAAAATATAAACTCATACATAGAATTTTCTAGCAAACCTGTACAAATTTTAAGTTTATTTTTCCACTTAAGGCAAAGCAAAAGTAATATTTTTTCATGTATTTTCTGCTAAGTTCTAGAGATTAATTTGTGCACATTTTATTGGTAGGAAAATATTTAGAAACTTGACAAATTTATATAAAAGATCTGTATAATTTAAAATAAAAAAATTGAATTACAGAATATTTATGATTGCAATGAATTTCTAAAATTTTTCAGAATATATATGATTTCTTTAGAAATAAATTCATATATTTACTTAGTTGCGATGCCTTATGACAGCGATATTGTTCTGAAACAATTCAGCTGAGAGTCTTAGTGAATTTTTAAATATCAGATTTAAGAACAACTACTTTTCATTGCGAAGAATCATAATATAACTAGAGAATGTATCTAATTATGTACAAACTTCTTTGCAAAATATGTATAAACTTTTAAAAGTACATTTTTATTTAAAGTCAACTTGAACATTAAATATTTTACTCTATTCTCGGTTGAGTTAAATATATTTTTGGCATATATATTCTACATCAAAGCTTATAAGCTATATGTAAAGAAATGTTTAAATATATGTTAAATATTTGAAACATATGAACCATATTTGAAAATTAAAAATTCAGAAATATACCAGTAGATTATCGGTGATTGTATGGAATCGTTATGATTACGCAGGTTATCTATAGTTTCTTAAAAAAAATCCTTTCATATTTACTCAATTCCGATGCAATATAAATACAATATGGTTTGAAGAGAATGCGACTGAATTTAAAAATAAGTTATTTATATTCAAATGAGGGAAAGGGAACTTTGCTTTCAAATTTAATTTATTAAACCAAGTGGGTAGATGCGTATGTTTACTTCCGGAGAATTTTTCGAAATAAAAGCTTTTTTGAAAGGAAGATTAAAATCGGAGGATCAACTGCGACAAAGTTTTTCTTTATCTGCATATTTTTAAAGGTTAATTTATATTCATTTCATGCCGCTGAAAGAATATTTATTCAAAAACTGAATTTTGTTATACTTTTTTTTCGAGCATTGCAATTTTTTACGTATTCTTCTGAACATCTATAAATATTTGTTTTTAAAGGAAAACTTGATTCAGTTGTTATCGCTACCTTACGTATTCAGGCATTACAAGTTTTCACTTTATCTTCTGAACATGTATACATTTATGTTTGTAAAGATAAAGTAAAACTAGATTGACTTATTATCTCAACCATACGTTATTTAAACATTACAGTTTTTACATCATTTCCTGAATGTATATAAATTTATGTTTTTAAAGGTAAAGGAAAACTAGACTGACTTATCATCGCTTCCTTATATTATTCAACCATTTTAATTTTTTACATCTACTGAACATCTATGAATTCCTACTTTTAATGCTAAACGAAATTTACTTTTTCGTTAGCTGGGTACCAGATAAAAACCGGCAAGCTTAAAAGTTGGTGCATTTGTCGCCAAGCCTAAATGTTCACTCGAAAACAACATTTGATCGTGGTGGACTTTTATTTTTATTACATTTTATTCACAGTAATAAATTGAAACATATCTATACTAATAAAGGGACAAGTGGATGTCGAGAGATCACGTGACCGTAACTCATCCGGGCGGACCACTCCTCGAAAAAAATAGGCTGACAAATATACAGGAAAATCGGTGTATTTTTTTTCTCATGAAAGTACATAAATGTTACATATTTCGAACGAGCTTCGAAAACTGATAATTTTTTCTGCGTACACTTATTCTGTTAATTCAATAGTTTTAGAGATATTTTCATTCTAAAATCACTCACTGCTGAGAAACCAAATCATCTGGAGCAGTGGTGCTGCCATCTGTTCGCAGCGACGGGAATGAAAATTGAAAGGAATTAATTCACTTGAATTTAATACATTTGTAGGCTTTTTTTTTCTTTTGTGGGGCCCGAAGTACATAAATATGTTACACGGATGGCTTGAGCGTAGCTAGGCGAAGCCCGGCTAGTAAAAAATAATAATGCATTTTAACGTAGGACTACGTTCCTCAATAACGGTCCTTCGGAGAGAGAAAAATTGTGCTGCGTCGCGAGTTATAATTTTGGCAACGCGCCAAACACAGTAGCAGTAAACAGTTAAACAGAACAATACCAAAATGCGTTTAAAAGTAAGTAAGCAAACGATAAGTAATCCTACGTTAATAACCCGTGGCAGTTTCATTAGAGGAAACTACCTGAAATATTTTTTTAAAAAATAGATCAATTTACACAGCAGACATGGAATTGTAAATTTTGTTTACAATTTCTGAAAATATGTGTTACATATGGCTTTATTCCGGAAATTGATCCATACAGATCAGGCAGCCCGCAACATTACAAAGGATCGGAAAAACAAACCAAAACACCAATATATACTAGAAACCAACAATAAAAACTAGAAACAAAATAATCTAGAAAAATATACACAATCAAAAAGTTCAGTAACAAAGAGAGTTCATACTGTTCCTTGCATCCCAATACAATTTGCTGATGTCTCCGTTTCTCTGGGAGATTCTGTCAAGTTTGGAGATGATCCGAATTCATAACGCCTGCCCTGCAAATCGGGCAAGCGTTGATTGGAAATATACCCATTTTGAACAGATGTTCTGCCATGCCGTCGTGTCTAGTCTGTAGCCTGAAATTTGCTACTGCTTCTTTGTGATGTTTGTGGCCATACCATTTCCAACAGTCCTGAATGTTCTCCTAGGTTTTACTTTCAATTTTTCCACCATATCGAAGTTGCTTACCTCTCTAAATTTTTGAAAAAGTGTCTTTTGAGTGTATCCGGTATAACAGGTTTAATATCTTGCTGAATGCGGGTTCCGTTTTTTACAAGCAAATCTACCTATTCATTGCCTTCAATACCGACATGTGATGGAATCCACTGAAAGACAATATATAATTTCCTCCTTGCCTCTAAGAATGTTTAGAGTTTGCTTGATTTCAGCTAAGACCATAGGTTCAGAGCAGTGATTTTCCTTAACGGTTTGAATGGCAGATATAAAATCAACTAAAATAACCACTTTGGAGAGCATATTGGTTTTGGTTTTTACATTTTCGAGTGCTTAATGAATTGCGAATATCTCGGCAACAAAATTGGACTTACATCGGCCGACTGGGTCACTCTGAGAAAATAGTGTACTGTAGACAACAGCTCCCGCTCTGTCTTGAATCTGTGACCCATTTGTATAAACTTGAGTCCATTCATCTTCCGGATATTGTTCGTTGACCATACACAACAATATTACCTTCAAAATGTTACTGAAGCAATGTTACTCGCGTTCGTGGTATTCCTTAAATCACACGTGCCTCCTGGGTGGTGCTAAATGAGTAACAACTTTTGGCTATAGCAGTTAGCAGTATTGCTGAAAGTAAATCTTCCTTAACATGCAAACATCGCCACATAAATTCAATAAAATAAGACTCTAAATGATTCCTTGCAGTTCCACGCTGACGTGTATTCCGCCATTTCGCAGAACCCCACAACGGCTCTATTGTTTGGGTGGAATCCGGTTTTTTGGGTCCATAAAATTATACTAGTGATTGACAGTAAAATGTCCAAATCCCGAATTTTTCATTTCTCTAGTTTTGTATCCTTTCCAACAGTCGGAAAATATGGTACCGCAACTTTCAAAGTTGGCGGTTTTGTATGGTACCCAGCTAACGGAAAAGTACCAAAAGAAAACTAGATTGCCTCATTATCGCTACCTTACGTTATTCATGCATTCCAGTTTTTTAAACCTTCTCATAGCCATCTATAAATTTAAGTTTTTAAAGATAAATGAAAACTAGATTGGCTTATTATTGCTAAACAGCTGTTTTATCTATGGTAATTCCAAGTATTAACATCATGTAAATATGTAGACATTTATAAAAGTGACCATTGATGGATATTAGCGTGAAATCTCGAATGGGCCAGTCTTGGCCCGACATTGGGCAAGGCCTTTCCAGGTACGATCTCCTGAAGGGTGAAAATCCCAGCTGGCGACAATTCCTTCCCAGCACAACCCCCCCCCCCCCAGGTCCACGAGCGATCATGGTTCACAGGCGATATGCAAATCTGCGGATTAGAAGACATTCAGAGACATTTATTTTAAAGAATTTAGAATAAGAGGTAATAGGGCCCTATCGCAATAATGAAAAAACCAGGAAGAAATTCTGTTTAGTAGAAAACTAAACACAATCAGCTCGGTTGTTGCTGTTTGTAACTCCCTTAGACCGCACACTACGAGGCTTTAGCCCGACTTTAATAGGAAGATGTTACATGATATAGACAAATTTATAAACAGAAGAAGTCTTTTTGTTCACAAACCATGCACACCGGCAATGTACTGAAGATTGCAGCTTCTCTTCCAAAACGGGGATCATTCGTTGCAGACTTAAGGACTTTTACCCCCAAAATTCCTCCCTGCCTAATGCGGGTTTTGAACCCGCGACCCCGGTGTGGCATTCTGATGCCTTGGCCACTTTACTACAGGGCGGAAAAATCAACTCTTCATTTAATCAGTTGACATCTTAAATGCATAAATATAAACACTGAATTCAGTTTACCACTAAGTAATCTAAAATAGCGCAAAATGATTAAGACGGGCATATCACATCCTCAGTTTCAACTGTGGAATAACAAAACAGAAGTTACACCGAGTTACACTTCAAAAACATTTAAAAACAATTTTACCATGACTATTTTCCACTAAGTACAGAGTAACTTCATGAATACAAAAAACTTTTACTCTGTTCAATTTCCCTTACTCATCTTATTAACTCAATTAGGGTGATATTTCATTACAATCATTAAAGGAACAAAATTAAACCACTTGAAAACATTAGCTTGTAACTCGTTTTATACTGAGTTTTAAGTTGTAAAAATATTCCAATTTTATTAAAAATTATTCATGTAAAAGATATTGAAAAAACATTAACAAGAGTAAATCATAAAAAAAAATATTCTCTTTAAAGTAAAAAGTGTTTACGTTGTTAATATTGTGCCTTTCGAAAAAGGAATTTAATTCGAGAAAATTGTGGGATCGTCTTGACACAGGAGGGGCGTTTTCTACAAACATATTGCAAGTAAAATTAACTATTAAATATGAATAAACCTGGTGTTTCTCTGCTACTTATTTGTAATTTCAGACTTACTTAACTGAATTAAAATATGTTATACTTAAATATTTTTTGATATCTTCTTCTAATTTATATTTTCTTTTCGAATGTATATATGTATATATATATATATATATATATATATATATATATAATTATTATCTCATTATATTTCCAAAGGTGTTTATTGTTAATAAAAACACTTTTCAATTAAAGACAAAAAATTATCCCATATGTTACGCAATTATATCAAATACGCAAAATTATCCTTTTGACATAGGCTCCATTTCATGAAAAATATACTTATTCTAACATATTAATTCGCTCGAGTACCACATGTTCATTTTTGCTAAAAAAGTTTGTTATTAAAGTAAAATAATCCCGAGTATTCCATAGAATTTTACTAGTAATGAATATGAGAATGCAGTATGCAAGACACAAATTCAAGCCTCCAGGAACAAAATTAAAGCAGAAAATTAATGCTTTCATAATTATCGGCGGTAAAAATATGGAAAGGAAAAAAGAATCGAAAGCACATTAAATTATATTATATTAACTAAATTAAAACTGCCCAAATAAATAAATATTGGTAATTAGGTTTGGGGCTGCATTCTACTATATGAATTTCGAATGCGGTGTATCACGTTCAAATTGAAATTTCTATACATTACACTTTAGATTTGTCTAGCTTCTAAAAATTGTCTAGCTTACAATGAATACTTTGCATCGTTTTTTTATATAAAAATACTAATTAAAAGTTGCGTGATACCGCTCAATATTTTTTATAAAGCAGCCACATCTCCTATAGCGATCTGAGGAACATTTATTGAATTTCAAATGCTGTGAATCTTCTCTAACCGGCCACCCCCTATTCGACAGCAACTCCACGAAAGGGCAATATTTCGTTCACAACCTCTACAGGACTACATAATTTTTTTTAAATTTTCTTAAGGTTTCCGAGACACGAAATTCCACCAAGAAAGAAATTTTTTTTTCCATTCTTTACTCAAGAACTCTACACCTGAAAAAAAAGGAGAGGCTCAGAAAACTTAATTAAATTGGTAGTAGTTTTCTAAAACACTACGTAGTAACAAAATTATATACTAAGTAGTTAATAATATAAATAGTTAACTTTTCGAGGAAAAGCATATATGTGTATATATATATATATATATATATATATATATATATATATATATATATATATATATATATATATATATATATATATATATATATATACATACATATATATATATAAATATATATATATATATATATATATATATATATATATATATATATATATATATATATATATATATATATATATATATATATATATATATATATATATATATATATATATACTAAATTATATACTAAGTAGTTAATAATATAAATAGTTAACTTTTCGAGGAAAAGCATATATGTGTGTATATATATATATATATATATATATATATATATATATATATATATATATATATATATATATATATACTAGCTGAAAACCCGCACTTCGCTACGGAGTACATTCAAATTAAATACAACGGTCAACGTATGCAATTTATGCCAAAAAATAAATATATATACTTATAATAAATGCGACGATCAATGTATACAATTGATGTAAAATATATATCTATCTATATATATATATTTATAAAAAAATCGTAAGGGATATGCATTTTTTTTTGGATAATATCCAATCGTCTGCTGCATTAGAAAGAGAAAAAAATATTTTTTTTTGTCTATTTAGTTGTTACGCACGTGACGATAAATTTATTGAAAGTACCAGAAGAAGAAATCACGTGATCAGCATTTAATAAATTAAATTCTAAAAATTAATCTTTAAAAATGCACCAAAAATCAGGAAATAGAGGTAAAAATTCGAAAAATATTCATTTTGAAGGAATTTTTATGATCTTTCTCGTGATATAATTTTTATAACCCTCAATGTATTATTTTAAATGCAAACGTAAAAAAATTTTAAAAATCAGCTTAAAAATTTAATTTAAAAAAATCAGTTAAAAAAATCAGTTGTATGTCAGTCAGTCAGTCAGTCAGTGAATGAATGAGTCAGTTACGCAACTGTTTTATATATATAGATATATATGTGTATATATATATATATATATATATATATATATATATATATATATATATATATATATATATATATATATATATATATATATATATATATATATATATATATATATATATATATATATATATATATAATTATATATATATATATATATATATAATTATATATATATATATATATATGTGTGTATGTATATATATGTGGGGCACGGGGTTGGATTAAAAACATCCACAACATAAACTAACAACCATCTTAAGTAACAATGAACAATTAAAATTTATTTACATTTAGAATTGAAAAAAAAACGTAGTCCGTCTACGACGGAATCCAAAGAAGGAGTCGTAATGTTCTCCCCAAACAGAGTAGAGGGGTCGTGATAATGTTCGTGCTAGCGGCGCCCTCTTGCGCCAGACATTATATGCGTTTACAAATCAGTAGGGGCTTCAGTAGGGGTTTTATCATTTTTCACCGGACAGTTAGCAGAAACGTGGTAATTCGTAAACTGGTTGCAATAGAAACATTTTCTTCCGCGATCTTTAAATGGGCAAACACTATGATTTTTATCACCTCAGTTTTTACAATGCTGAAAGCGGGGAGACACATCTGAAAGAGGGGTGAAATGTTTTTTCTTTTTTGTCGTTTCTGATCCCGTTGGAATCGTAGTATGATTTCGTATTTTTTCGTAAATACCGAATTTTTCCTTGAACTCTTTTAAATCTTTCGCACCGTAAAGAATTACTTTATTAGACGGTTTATCGGGAATACCATCTATTACATATTGAATTAGGGATTCTGTTTCGATGTTACCTCTGCTTGCTAGTTCTTTCATGACCAGAAAATATTCTTGCAGAGATTCTTCGTTGTTTAAATGAGGTTTCGTCAACATTTTATGGAGTTGGGCGCTTGTGCACTTCGAGGCAAATTCTTGTTCAAGAGCTAATTTAAGCTTAGCCCACGAAGTTAAGCCAGATTCACCTTGAATAAAGAGTTTCGCTAATCCAGTTAATGATCTTTTCGCGAATATTAATTTTTGGAGATCATTCCATCCTTAAATACCCGCGTTTCTTCAAAATCAGTTATCCACTTTTCGATGGAATAATTATCTTTCCCGTCAAACTTTCTCAAACTGTCTTCGATATCATGATAGGAAATAGTAAATTTAGAAAATTTATCTACTGATGGTTCTACACGGGTTAATTTTCGCTAACTTCGCTACGAATTTCTTCATTCACGTGTTCGTCATCAGAATCTTCGCTATCAGATTCAAAATTATCATTTTTAAGCGTTTTAATATCTATTAGGCTATCGAGAATTCGAGTAGCGAGAACAGTTTCATTTCCGTCACAATCAATACATAAAATATTACAAATTGTAATTAAATTCGCAAGCCTAACGTGTTTCACAGCAAAAGATAATTTCTTCTCATAATGTTCGTCGTTTTTCTGGTAGTCAAACCCAGAAAATTAAAATAATTAATCGGTCACCTTCAGTTTCATAAACAAAATTATGCAAAGATTTTATAGATTTAACAGAAGCAGACTTCAAGTTTGCTTTGATACGGGGAATATCAGCTAATTTCATTTTTTCCATTTAGAATCGTTAATCGTAGCAAAAATCGTAATTATTCGTAACATAAAATAATGCTCGTAAATCGTATAAATAGAATTATCGTAACTAGACGTAATTCGAAGAAACAAAACAGTCACTATCGTAATTCATAAAACTAGAAGGATCTTACTTTTGTTCGGAGTCCGTTGCATCGTAATGCGTTGATGGGGATTCAAGTCGTGTTCTCGCCGACCACTTTCTAATTCCTGCCTAATCGCACTTCTGACACCAAGTTGTGGGGCGCGAGGTTGGAGTAAAAACATCCACAGCATAAAGTAACAACCATCGTAAATAACATTGATCAATTAAAATTTATTTACATTTAGAATTGAAAAAAAAACGTAGTCCGTCTACGACGGAATCCAAAGCGGGAGTCTTAATGTTCTCCCCAAACAGAGTAGAGGGGTCGTGATAATGTTCGTGCTAGCGGCGACCTCTTGCGCCAGACATTATATGCGTTTACAAATAACATTTTATGAAGTTTAAAGTTCATAGTTAAGAGTTCAGTTCTGCTTTCTGTGTATATATATATATATATATATATATATATATATATATACACATATATATATATATATATATATATATATATATATATATATATATATATATATATATACACATATATATATATATATATATATATATATATATATATATATATATATATATATATATATATATATATATATATATATATATAAATATATATATATATATATATATATATATATATACACATATATATATATATATATATATATATATATATATATATATATATATATATATATATATATATATATATATATATATATATAACTTGTCTAGCCAGCCAACCCTCTAAACGGCTGTATTTTGTCCAGAACCGATTAATGAATCCTTAGGGCTAATATTATTGGAGAAACCTCTATTTAACGGCCACCCATATATATATATATATATATATATATAAATATATATATATATATATATATATATATATATATATATATATATATATATATATATATATATATATATATATATATATATATATATATATATATATATATATATATATATATATAACTTGTCTAGCCAGCCAACCCTCTAAACGGCTATATTTTGTCCAGAACCGATTAATGAATCCTTAGGGCTAATATTATTGGAGAAACCTCTATTTAACGGCCACCCATATATATATATATATATATATATATAAACTCTATCTCTCTCTCTCTTTCACTCTCTTGAGCCCGTATTCTTGGGATACATGCTACCCCATCCCGTAAGGAAAAGTTTAATGTGGTCTTATTGGGGGGACTATTGCTGACCGCTCTAGGGAATTTTTACTTTATATTGTTTGGCTCAATGTATGAACACTGTGCCCGAAGATGATGTCTAAACAATCCCTGAAAATAAGTTATTTTTTTATTATTATTATTTTTAGAAATGTTAGTCCGAAATATTGTGCGATAATAAATGGTACTGGAATTTCGAAGCTTGAATATTGGTCATTTCAAAAAAAAAAATAATATTGCTAAAATAAATTCGGATACAAAGTAGGGCAGTCCCTAGTAGTGGCAGAGGTGAATATCAAAAACAGCGAATCTCAACATTTTGAACCCCACAACCCCCGAAAATGCTAGAAAAAAACTGACACCTCGTCCCCCCCCTAAAAATTTAATAACAGTAGCAATAATTAACTGGTTGAGCTACTAGTTCAAACCAGAAGCGTTGAAATATTAATCCCTCTCTCCACATCTCACCTAAGTGAAAGAAAGGGCTTTTCATCTAAGGCATCACTAAAAACTAAATGTAAGAACATTTTTTTTTTTTTAGTCAAAAATTATTTTTTTTTGTTTGTTTCTCATGTACACACACGGTATGGAGAAATTTTCAATAGAAACATCACACTAATTAATATTTCTTGCATTTGAAAATTTGATTTTGGATAAGTGGATTTATTTATTGTAATACGTGAGGTTTGTTTTTTTTTTTTTTTTTTTTTTTTTTTTATGTTCCCATACTTCTTATGCTTCACGATAAAATATGTATCGCCGATATATCTGATTTTGTTGTGAATATGGATATAGATCTATGTTAGTATTCAGAAATGTGCAACAATTGAGAATAAATGCGCAAATTTAGCGTATTAAATCCTCCAATAGCGGTCATGTAAATTTCGGATTTAAACCAATATTAAAGTATAAGTGCGTTCTCCAACGAATCGGTTGGCTTAGTGGTTAGGACCCTTGAGTTCAATGGAACACTCTGCGGCCAAAATCCGGTGGAGGTTTCAATTTTAATCGTTTCAATTTTAACCGATATTTGGCAGTAATCATCCATATTTTTAGCTTTCGTGCAGCAGAAATATTTACTCAATCACTATTGATATTTACCCCAATACATGTGTTATTTCAAACGCTTTAAAACTGAATTCTAGGTACGTTAATAAAACTTCCACATACCTGAATTCTCTGTTCGAAGTCCCGGAATTACTCAGTTGAACAGCTATAAACTTATTAAAAATAACGTTTTACACTGATCAAAGGAACTATAATCCATAAGAGACACACACTTGTATTCATAGACTAACGTAGAACACACTGAACATGAAGAAAAAACAAAAAGTTATGCATTTTTGGGAAGGGGAATATTGAATATCTGATAGCAAAAAGCAGAAAAAGACTTAATATATTGAAATACATTACGGGCAGAGACTAGGGTGCAGATGTCATTACTCTTAGGACTACCTATACCTCTCTGAACAGAACAATTTTTGAGTATGGCTTTCAAATATATTTTTGTGCTGCTACCACTAAATTGACAAAATTAGAGCGAGTACAGAAAAGTGCTGCTCTAATTATAACCGGTATGAGGAATTTTTGTCCTATGGAGTGGGTTTTTTACTAGTGTGACCTGCAGCCCTTGAATTTAAGAAGAAGCACTGCCCTCGCTCAGTATTTGAATAAACTTTATACCTTTGGTAAATACAATAGAACATCTATTTTTCTTAGAGATTGGGTAAATAACAAAATATTGAGGAGTGACAGTCCATTTTCCAGAATACATTCGATGGACTTGTTATATACAGATGTCGAGGAACACTGCCTAAAGACATTCATCAACCCACTGGAGGGCTTGCCTGGTATACATTTTCAGACTATCCTTGGATCCCAGACTAGTAAACATTACGATTTACCTACTTACCTCTAAAAACTTGCTCTTGAGATCATTAACTTAATTCCACCTACGGCTATTCAGGTTTATACTGACGGCAGTAGAGATGGTCATTGTGTCTGACGCAGTGACGTTTTCATTAAGTCACCATCTCACACTGATTAAATCAAACTAAGAAACCCTGACTTCTGCTCAGTTTTTAGAGCTGAACTCATTTCTATAAAGGAGGAACTTAGGGCTATGGAGTCTGAAATTTCATCTGCAGAAATATGGATCCTGACTGATAGCCGCAGTGATATACAACATCTGAGCAACTGGACCAAAACTGGTGACAGAACATCTGTGTCGATACTTAACGACCTTAAGGAGCTTTCACGCAGCACAGGATTTTCTTCCAGTGGGTTCCTTCCCATATAGTTCTCCATGGAAACGAGGCCTCTGACAATCTCGCAAAGGATAAAGTTATTGGTCCTTCACCCGCAGGTATCGGCCTGATCTTCTCCGAAATATGATCAAAAATAAAGATATCAAATCAAAAATTATGGTTGACTCCTCCGTCCCACTCCTGGTATTCCGGGAAATCTCCTGGTGGCGCCTTCACAATTAAAAGGGACAGGGCTCTCCAGGTCACCATTGGTAGACTCATGAGTGGACATATTGGGATTCTTACTTTTGTCAATGTACAGAAAACTTTTCGAAGTTGCACTAAATGTGCTTCAGCACCGGAATCACCTGCTCACCTATTGAAATGCGTGGGGCTGCTGCATGAGGACCTATTTACTGCGCCTCTTCTCGTGTATTACATTTTAGAGTTCATGACCTCTTGGATTTGGTCTAGCCTTTGGCCAGACCTTGAGGAATAAGCCACAACAACAACAATTATATAAACTTCCGGTTGTAGCTAAGTACACCAAGTTCTGTCCAGGGTTTAGAACAATGGCTGTGATTTCTTCCAACACAAATATATACACTGCTGGCCACAGTAAATACAACACCCTGAAGGAAACATACAAATAATATGAAATTTACAACATGCATTAGCGGAGGTGAGATATGCAAATGATTAGAATTTCAGCGGAGACGCACATCACGCGCGCCTGTGGCGCCACTTCAAAGCGCTATTTAAGGCTTGGAAATTTTTACGATTTCAAGTTCGGCAATTGTGTTTTTCTTGTGGTTTTTTCAAAAAAACGATCAATTATGCCTCGTCGAAAATAGAGATCATCTTTTGATCAAGTATCCGAGTTCCACAGAGGAAGGATAGTGGCCTACCGAGATTGTGGATTATCTTTCAGGGAAATCGGTAGTCGTGTTGGACGAAGCCAAACAACTGTGATGCGGATATGTGATCGTTGGATGCAGGAGGGTATGACGGACCGGCGTGTTCGATCGCATCCACCTCAGCGCCCCACTTCACGTGATGACAGGCAAATTGTGCGCATGGCAGTGGCGGATCGCTCAGTCACATCACGAACCATAGCACAGCACATGCAGTCTGTAACGCATCATCCAGTGTCTGCGCGTACCATTCGACGCCGTTTACAGCAGAGTGGTCTATCCGCAAGACGTCCATTGCTTTGTCTACCCTTGACGCATAACCACAGACGTCTCCGCCGCCAATGGTGCGATGACAGAAGGATGTGGACGGCAGAATGGAATGAAATTGTCTTTACTGTCGAGTCACGCTTCTGTCTGCAACACCACGATGGTCGCATTCGAGTCTGGAGACACCGTGAAGAGAGGATGCTGAACAGCTGCGTTATGCACCGCCACACTGTCCCGCACCGGGTATTATGGTATGGGGCGGTATTGGATATCACTATCGCACACCTCTAGTACGCATCGCCGGTACTTTACACAGCCAGCGCTACATCTCCGAGGTGTTGGAACCAGTTGTCCTTCCTTACCTTCAGGGCTTGCCCACAGCCATATTTCAACAGGATAATGCGCGACCACACGTGGCACGCATTGTCCAACGGTTCTTCGTCAATCGCCAGATTGAATTGCTTCCCTGGCCGCCTCGCTCTCCGGATCTTTCACCGATAGAAAACATGTGGTCCATGGTTGCTCTACGATTGACCCAGATTCCATCCCCACCTGCCACAGCAGATCAACTTTGGCAACGTGTGGAAGCTGCTTGGTCTGCTGTACCCCAAGAACTCATCCAAAGTTTCTTTGAATGAATGCCGAGGCGTGTGGCAGCGGTGATCTCCAACAATGGCGGCTACTCTGGCTACTGATTTTGGCAGGAACCACACTTCACAGAAGTCTATAAATTTAATCATTTGATACTTGGTCAACATGTTATCTACAAAATAAATTTTGTTGTGATATCTCTTGTCTTTCTTGGTGTTGCAATTTGGGTGGCCAGCAGTGTACATGAAAGAGAACCTTATTCGCGAAGGGACATAGAAGCATTAATTGTCTCGAAAAGAAACGTGGATCGTAGATCCAGCATTGAACCGCCCATGGATTTTTTATATACTTAAAATTGATATATATCCGCTGAAAAATAAAAATTTACTTTAGGTAAGATGTTTATGACAACATTTATGCATCTGTATACACAATTTATCCCAGCACATTATCCGTGAGTGTTCATAAATAATTTTACCACAAAATTTATTTGTATTTTAAATAAAGACAACCAAATATTATAAGTAAGAAATAAAGAGAGGCTTTATTCACTCGAATATATTCCAAATTTTAATCTCCCCCCCTTACCCCCGGATGGCATGCAGTAATTGGCTGAACGCATGGTTGCTGCGTGCAGTCCCTCACACACAAGACTCCCGAAGATTC
Source organism: Dolomedes plantarius (assembly GCA_907164885.2). Classification (NCBI taxonomy): domain Eukaryota; kingdom Metazoa; phylum Arthropoda; class Arachnida; order Araneae; family Dolomedidae; genus Dolomedes; species Dolomedes plantarius. The sequence goes on along the minus strand of OU015490.1, from coordinate 209,120,725 downwards.
AGAAATTAATTTAGGATCTTTATAACCCGTTATTTGTTGTTGCTTTTGGCACTGGACCGTCAGCAACATCAGATCATGTCACGGAGGCTATGGGCGATAAAGGTGCGGCCCCTGTTTTGACTGGCACCACAAGGGTCGGAGTCCGACTTGGCCAAATTACCAGTCCAGTAATTTTGAACCGAGTAAAGTGATGAGACCATAACACTTGACCCGCCAACTCCAGAGTAAACTTTTGAGAACTTGGAGGACATTGTAGCCATGATAAATTTCACGTGCACCAGCCGCCATTAGTGTACACGGCAGTGGATTTTGTAGGCGACGAGCATTTAACCAGTGACTCTAGTCATCTGTCCTTTCCAACTGGGTACTGCGCCCTCGTTACTACTAACTGCATATGTAGTTAGACTAGGTCACCATCCCAATCCCCGCTTATCCTGCACAAGGTCCAGTTACCAACAGCAACCACGGTGGTGGGTCCAACCAACTCCGAAAACAGGGCATCCTGCAATTCCCACAGAGGTTACTACTACCCCAACAGAGTTACTCCCGCCATTACCTGCACTCATATAAAGTTCCTCACTTTTGAACTTTAGTCCTATGGGAAGGACTCACGCTACCCTAACGCCGGAACCTGTCCATACTGGAATATAAAGGAAAAATACAGTACAAAGGATCAGAATATATCATCAAGAAACCCTGTATATAGGTAACTAATGAACAAAAATATTTTCTCTTGCGCAGGTTTTTGGTACTTTGACAAGTATTAATTTTATGCTAGCTGTTTGAGTTCCAGATGGATTCATGTATTTATGTGGCCTATTTTCCTTGCACTTGTGGATTAAGTCAAAATTAAACATTTCAAAACAAGGCATTTATATCGTTATTTGCCAATTTATTTTTGAAAACATGATTTTCTCCGACTATGCAATTAAGTATAGTCCCATGATACTTGAGATGCATATGTACACTTTTAACATTGTATGATATATTACGTCATCTCGTAATTTGTGTATATATAAAGGACCTTCTGAAAACGTTAGAAAGAGGATCATGTTCTGAATTGCGCTGGATTTGGGCGAGTCATGGATCAAGACCGGTGGTCGCAGGTATCTTCTTTAAGACAAGAAAAACGGCTGCCGTCATTTTGTCAGTTTCGGACATATTATTGAGCGCTATGTCTGTATTTATGACCTAAGGCTTCTGAAATTTTATGACTTTTTTACGCAAAATATGCACACACATTTACAAAATTATATTCGATTGTAAAGAGGGGGAGAAAATGTCCCGTATATCTACTCAGACAGAAAGCCTTCATTTTGACGGCAATATAGAAAACAGGCAGAAGTATTTAAAATAGTACCGGAAAAATGTTGGTTACTTTTCGTCTCTTCCCCCTTTTGCAAATATCAGAAATATTGGTTCTTCGAAAATATTGGTGTTGAAAAATAAGACTGCACAAACCATGCATATATCTTTATGGATAAACCATACCAGGTTGTCATCTCGGCTTACCTCATAAACATATCTCTAAATATGTACTAATTTATAATAAATTGGTATGAAATAGTTCAAAATTTAAAGTATTTAAATATTTAAAAAAACAAAGCATTAAATATTTTAAATTCTTGATTTTATTTTTAACCGTCAAAATGACTGCATCTTTTTCGTAACAAAAAAAAAAAATTCCGTGTTTCTAGTGTTAATTTCCTGAAAGAAACTAATAATCTTTAAAATTCTATAGGGTTACAAGACGGATTGTCAATTTCGCTGCTAAAGTTAGATCTGACCATCTTGTCGCGGAGTAGCCTATTTCTTGCACCGCTTCCAACTTGCAGTTACCGATATTTGTCCAGTATGCTCTAAAGATCGTGAGACTCTGGAACATATTCTTCTTTTCTTTACCGGAAAGAACTGTTTTAATAATTTACCGACAGGTCTCAGTGACTATAAAGCTATTTTTACTATTTTTTTCAGATCCTTGTTGCTATTGTTACATATGGTCGAATGGAACCTAATCCAAACAAGTCTGGCCACTCACCCAACATTCAAAAAATATAAAAACACAGGACAACAAAAAAGAAACCACAATATACGATAAAAAGAACGACCAAAATGCCTTAAATCCAGTTATAATCATTAAAGTTCTACGATAAAAAGTTAAAAATCCGGATGCATAATAATTTAAGTCCGTGAGATCAGGACATTAGTTCTCTGGCCCTCCAATAGTGAGTACACAACTAGCCATTTTGCCGTAAGTTAAAGTCTAGTTTTGAACAAACAAGCTGGTTAATTTTATTCATATTTTCATTGTCACATAAAGTGCATACGCTGGAACTTACAATCCCTATTTTGGCCAGATGTTCAGCCAGACATTCGTGCCCTGTTCTTAGTCTAAAATTGGCAACGGCCTCTTTACATGACTTATGACTAAATTTTATCCTAAAACTTAAATTTTTTCAAATAATTTTTATATACTTTTTTTTCTTTTAATGTTTACAGAACACATCGGGAAATCGGCCCTTTTGCACCGGACTCATGAAGTAAGATGTATTGAATTACCTTGCATTATAGAACTGAACATAGTAGTGAAAAATAAATTGCTTTATTATCCTTAATTTTTATAGGAAAAATATTTCATATACGAGTATACCAGATTACTGCTCAGTTTTCAGATCTGATCCTATTGCCATTGAAGAGGGATTGAAAAGTATTAAAACTAAAATCTCTCACCGTGATATTTGGATCCTAACTGACAGCCGCAGTGCCATTCAGCACTTGAGCAGCTGGACAAGAGTCGGAGATAAAGCTTCAATTTCAATATTGGAGATCCTCAAAGATCTTTCTCAACAACATGAGATCTATTTACAATGCGTGCCGTCTCATACAGGAATTTTTTGGGAATGAGACTGCTGATGTTCTAGCTAAGGATGGAGCCTCTCTTCCCGTTTCTTCACAAGATACTTTGACCTATCTTCAAATTAATCAAGAAGTAAACTTATAAACCAGCATTTATGGAAGATCCCTTCGACACACCACTGGTACGACCGAAAATCTCCTGGTGGTGCCCTTACTGTCAAGGGCGACAAAAGGATAAAGACCACCATTAGCAGAGTTGCTAGTGGACACCTAAAGTGTTTTGTTTACTATCTTACCCTTTTTGCTCCAATTGCAATACTGCAGAAACCTCTCCTGACCATATTTTAAACTGCCTGGAATTTGCCAGGGAGAATATTTATAGAGACCCTTTGCTTGTTTCTGATTTCATTGTGACTTTTGGCCTCTTGAACCTGGTCTAGCCTACGGCTAGAGTGGGTGGAATAAGTCACACATACAGACACACAAGTATACCAATTAGCTGTTTTTATACGAAATATAGATTTTATAGAATTTTTTTCTCCAGAATAACAAATATTCAGTATGAAGATTAATCTAAAATCACAATTTTTACAGCTAAATAAAAATTTTAAATATAACAGTTTTTCTTAAAAAGTATTTTACATTGAAAAATAAGTAAATTAAAACAACTGATAGAAGACGTAAAATATTTACGATGAAAGCTAGAAAAATATCGGGAGAAACAGTTATATTTCTGCAAATTCTTAAAAGCATTCATATTTAAAGATAATGAATATTGAAGAGTAAACATAAAGAATTACGCCAAGAAAATAAGACAAGACATAGTTATAATTACAATATGGACATATTTTTATCTAAAGTGCATGTTTTTCTGGTGTTCTAAAAAAAAGATTATTACTTTATACTGCCGTCTTCAAAGACTTTTCTGTTCAAAGGTAAAAAAAAAATTGTATATTATTTATCAGTTTCTAAAATATATTATTCTGTTTCCATCTATATGTTGATATTATGTTTCCATTTATATACTCGATATTAAATTCCAGATACCCAGTATGAATTCAGTATTAGCTTTCCATTTTACTGTCTCTTGTAATAAATTACATAACACCGCAAACCTGAATTTATAAATGAGAGATATTGACGCAATTACAGTAACATGTGTATTTAATATGTTATTCTAGTTGCCATAAATGAAAATGTTCTTTATGATTGCATATATTACCTGCATATCAAAGAAGAAAAATGCTAAAACACATCTATTTTTATAACATGCTTAGATTAAAAACCCAAAACAATTTGTAAAAATAATTAAGCTATTTATCATAACATCTTATATAATGGTGGTCAAATATGTTATACAAGTGAGCAAACAAGACATAAATAATCCATTTATTATTCTGTGTTACTTATATAATTCCATCCACTGATATATTCCGTGTAACTGATATAAAACACTTTTAAATTCAGCTAAGTTAAGCTAAATTTATACAAGGAATTCGGTGGATTCAGAAATGGTTCAAGCTTGTCAAATTAATATCCGTAGAACTAATATTTTTGGCAAGTGCACAACTTCATGTAGATTATAAATTTTGGAGCAGTTTAATAATGCGATAAATGTATGCTCTTGTGGTATCTTGAGATTCTTGCAGTTTTGATTATCTTGGTCCAATGAATAAAGTTTAAAATATTTAACTAAATTATTTGGGGCAGTTACCTATTATGCAGATAAGCCTCAATTTCAACCAATTTACATGCAAAATCTATATTCATGTATTTTCACTTAATTTACCTTTCCATGCTTCCTGTCATGCATAACATATATTCTAAAGCTATATTATATAGGATGTTATAAAACATATTTCAATATTATACACGGTGTTAGTAATTTTCAAGGCAAGTTTTACTGCTAGTGTAAATTAATTCTTTTCGAGGTATGGTTTTAAGTATATGTTTATATTGTCAAATAATTAAAAGTGGTATAAATGCATTTTAATTTTTTTGAATGAACTGGATATAAACAATGTTTTTATTGAATACAAATTCTTTCAGAGTGATTTGCCTTGTTACGATTCTTCGTAAACACAGAAAAAAGTCTCTACAGTCACTCGCTAAATTTCTCTAATGCCGAAATGCCATCAAACATCACTCAGGTATACAAATTTTGCATACTATGTGTATTGATAAGCCTTCAATCTTTTAGGGAAAATATGGTAGTCAAAATTTGTGATTTCAAAATATCTTGCATCAAAATACAAACCGTTTTTAATACAGGGTGCTTAAGAATTGACTCCCATTTGCGATGCACTGAAGAAGCCGTTCTCTTAACCCTTAAACGGTACAGTGGTTTGAGACGATATAGATGGTACGGTCTGATCGGATCCGACCCGATCTCTTTTTTGATGAGGTTTTTGATAGGTATAAATTCACAATAAGCATTTTTGTTGTATAATAACATTTACTGATAATATTTCACATGAAATAAAAACCTTGTTATAGAAAAAAAAAAAACAACGAATTGTAATTTTGCCATACAAAAAAAGCTATCTGGCATTTACATAAAATGTTGTATACTTTAGGCTTAATATGTAATTTACTCTTGTACCTAGTTTTAGAAGTTACTGAACCAAATTTCAAAGCACAAAAATGTAAAAAAATACTACATACTGACATTTTAGGCCTTCAAAATCGAATTTATTGTTTATGACTAGTGATCATGAATAACGTTTTTCAACAAAGACACTATTTACTGCAAACTTATATCTGCAAACGCTCCAACACCTGTTACAAGACTACCTGGTAGGGTTCCTTGTAAACTCGATCTCTTGCAATGAGAGGGAGAGTGCGGGAGGGGGAAAACACATCCCATGGTCGGATCCGACCCACTCCGTACCATTAAAGGATTAATTTCTCTATCTGTCTGTTGGTCATGTCTAGGAGAATGGTGGCACTTCCTAAAGAATAGCGGACTTACAGAGTCGCCGCACATTTTCAGGTGTTCTAATGACCACTTGGTTAAGTTGGTAAAGCAGAACCATATGCACTCACGTTTGAAAAACATCGGATGATTGTTTTTGGATATCAGGAAGGACATCAGTTGCAAAGAGCCCGAAGCGGGTCATATATGCCCCATGTATCGAGGTTACAGTACCGTTATTTTTAAAGAACGTCTAGATAAAAAAAAACGTGATGTTCACCGAACCAACTCATGGTGCCTGCTGACAATTAGAAAATTTTCTGAAGAGTTGCCTCCTCCCAAGCCGCCCTACAACCACAAATTTCTTATCAGTGACCTTCACAAATGTAGGATTCCATTATAGTGGCACACCCAGAATTTAATCCTAGGAAGGTAGGGGGTTGAACGGATAAAAATAATTATAAGGTAAATTCAATATGCATAATGCCATTTATATTACTTTTGGGGGGAAGGGCCTCCTGTACCCCTTCTGGGTGCCCCACTGGTCCATGCCGCACATTGTACTTCATTTCAGATAATTAGTTGCTGTATTAGACCATACATATTTATTTAAAACTGACAATTTTATTACACTTTTTAAAGGGTGAAATTCTAGATATCTTAATTCATGTAAAGAAATTCATATCCGATTATTTTATGACTATTATTTTATGACTATTATGAACGACTATTTTATGACGTTTGCTATATATTTTATAAAACGAACCTTTTAAGAACAGTATTATTTGAAAGTGCATGCGATATATATATATAGGAATAAGTTTGGCTCCAAAGAAAATGAAAATAATCCTTAAGTTCCCCCAAATCCAAACCCAACATAAATAAAATCAGGAAATAAAATCATTTCCGAATACAAAATTTCAAAACTGCTGGCGCATAAGTGCGTCATATATCTAAATTACAAAATACCTAGAGAGATTTCAAATTCAAAGAAATACGGGAAATTTCGCTTAAGAGTTTTCAAAAATACTGATTCTCATCTTTCTTCAAATTTACTTCGTGACCAAGATAGTATTTCTATTTTCTCAAAGACAGGTAGGGATACTTGATAATATAAACCATTTTGTTTCTGCAGTAAAAGATATTTTTTGCATGTGATAAATTTTTACGGACTTTACATTTCCTGATTTCTTGGAAAACTCTTATAGTGGAAATAAGAACATGTGAAATTCTCACAAAGAGCTTTATCAGTTGTCTCTAAAAATGTAGAAATACTATCTGCAGCATATTTGTGCTACTTAGTCAACGAAACGAAACATAAATTAAATTCCTTCTCTTTTGCAATCTTTCATCTTCATAGCATGATGTGGAATGCTTCTCTTTCGCTGACAAAAAAGAGTTAGCATTTCGTAAATTCCAGCTAACCGCAGAACAGAGAATGAATGCTTGCTTCCGGTGTTCGATATTGTAGATAATAGCGTACACTATATCATACACACAAAAAAAATAAAAAAAAAATGTTTTGATGTCTTCGCCTACCTTACAGATAATAGCAGAGTTGCCAAATGATGTAACAGAAAAAAAGAGTAGATAAACCATTGTAAAGAAATAAAATCAGCTGGAAGAGGGATAAAATAATCTACGAAACGTAACAAACAAATTAAAAAGTATTTTGGTAAAAAAAAAGCATATATTTCAAGCTGATTTAAAGCTAAAGTAGAACTGTTGTCGTTAAAGAAAGAGTCACAATTTCGTGTGTTGAACAAAGTTTTAAATTGCCCTGTTTAGGAATCGAAATAGGGGGGGGGATGCATGTGTCTCTAAAAAAATTAATTTGTGACAGGATTCTGGCAATAGAAATTCCCCAAAACATGACAGGTTGTCATTTATATATATATATATATATATATATATATATATATGTATATATATATATATATATATATATATATATATATATATATATATATATATATATATATATATATATATATATATGTATATATATATATGTATATATATATATATGTATATATATGTATATATATATATATATATATATATATGTATATATATATATATATATATATATATATATATATATATATATATATATATATATATATATATATATATATACAGAAAGCAGAACTGAACTCTTAACTATGAACTTTAAACTTCATAAAATGTTATTTGTAAACGCATATAATGTCTGGCGCAAGAGGGCGCCGCTAGCACGAACATTATCACGACCCCTCTACTCTGTTTGGGGAGAACATTAAGACTCCCGCTTTGGATTCCGTCGTAGACGGACTACGTTTTTTTTTCAGTTCTAAATGTAAATAAATTTTAATTGTTCAATGTTATTTACGATGGTTGTTACTTTATGCTATTCATTACTTATATTGCAAAACATCAAAGCTATAAAATTATAACTCATTAATGAAAGATTTATATCATACACATTTTACACAGCAATATGCTCAATTAGAGGAAATGCATCAATATGCTTAATTAGAGAAAATCCATGTGGAATAAATCTAAAACTCGCATTTTTATCCATTAAACTAATTTGTTTTAACGTAATATATTTGAATTCAAATCCGCACTGTTCCTCTCAAATAATTGAAAAGTTGTACTAGGTCCTATTAATTCTATGTTTTCAAGAAGAATTTTTTTTTTCAGGAGATATTGCCTACAACAAATTGAATATTATTAATATATATATATATATATATATATATATATATATATATATATATATATATATATATCACAGTAAATTGAAGTAAATACTTTAAAAATGGGCTATTAATTTTTAAAGCTTTCACTATTTTTTATCTATTCGAATCCATTAATCACCCATCGGATAAAGTGCATATTTCATACGATGCTATAATTTTAAACAATAAATTTTACCATTTTATATCCTATCTAAAAAATTAAAAATATATTTCCTTGGAATATCTTCGAAAATTGATAACTCAATGCACTTATTATTGAGAATCATATTCGGAATTTTTGAAAAAAGTCACACTTCTCTGTATTAATAGAAGAAAAATTTTATCAATAATCAAAATGCTGAATTATTAAGAGGGAGTAGGGTAGGTGGGGGCAAAGGTTCGCATGGGGCAAAAGTTCGCACATACATTTTAAAATGACCGGGAAGAGTTTTAGGAAAAATAGGGTAGGCAATGCATTCCTCTACTTCCAGTCAGTTGCCTCGTAAAAAATGTTGGAGTTAAGACCCCCTTTTGCAGAGAAAATGAGGTAAGTTTATTTTCGTCTCTTTTAATGTAATTTTTTGCAACTTTTGAGTAATTTTGAGCATCACTCAAACTCACGAACTGTTTTGGGCTTATTTTCGCATGTTAGGGTGGTAAATAACCTTTCAAATCCTACCTTAAGTTTTGGGTTAACTCAAATACAGTGGCGTCCATTCTGCAGAAACAGAACCAGCACGAAATGGGGTAAAGGTTTGCAGGAGTCATGGGGTAAACGTTCGCAGTGCAAACCTTTGCCCCATCTGCAAACCTTTGCCGCTCTAACTATTAACATTTGTTTCATGTCCTCTTTTCATTAAGAATCCTTATTAACAACGTCTTTTATTATAAATGGGAATTCACATTTTTGTAATTTGAAAATAAATTATGGTTTTTGATAAAAACTGCCTGTTTTTAATCAGCCTGTTTTCCACGCTTAAGTTAAAGTTTGATAATCTGAATGATGTCTAAACCTCAAATGGATACATAACTTTATTTTAATGTATAAGAGGAGTCTTTGTAATAAATTTTAAAAAATTTCGTCAAAAATTGTGACTAAATTTTCTAAAATTTATTGTAATTTTTTTTAAAATGCTTGAAAATCCATAAATTAAAAATAAAATAAATTAGTACAACACAAAAATAAAATAGCTCTGAACAAAGACCTATTTTACAAGATAAAGGAATTAAATGTTGTTACAAGACATTATAAGCTTCGAAGGTCTGGTTAGGGAAAAAAACTCTAAATGAGTAATTTCCAGATTTGCAAGTCTTTGAAAAGCTCCTTGCGTCACAATTTTTGACGAAATTTTATAAAATTTATTACAAAGACTCCTCTTATACATTAAAATAAAGTTATGTATCCATTTGAGGTTTAGACATCATTCAGATTATCAAAGTTTAACTTAAGCGTGGAAAAGTACAAAAATTTCACGAGAATTCAGAGTACAAGCATAAAACTATTTCCTAAAAATAAATTATTCAACGAAAGCACAAATCAAAACATAACCCTGATCAAATTGTATAAGCAATCTAAATGCAAAATTAAGGATAAGGTTAAAAATTGGATCGCAAGGAGCATTTTTAAAAACATAATAAAAATTTCAATTTTTTAAATATAAAAAATAAAATTTTAAATATTTATAAAATTTTATAAGGTGTTTGAAATAGTTTTACTTTAATGAATATTTATGCCCAATTTCATATCTCTGAGGTAAAAATTTCAAAAATTGCTTTGTAATGTCCCCCATCCCCTTAATTTGCTTAATTTTTACGGGTTTTAAAAGAATGAGTAAAGCCTAAGATATAATATAGCGATAGTGTTAATAGTTGATATTTTAATTGGAAGTTCTTTAGTTTAAGAAAAAAATTATTGAGATTAACCCCTTTTCATTTTGTGAATTTCTTTGTTAGATTCAACTTTCTGTGTTAATAGTTGATATATCATTTTGAAGTTATTTAGTTTAAGAAAAAATTTATTGAGATTAACCTGTTCAATTTGTGATTTTCTATATATGTAACACCTTTAAAAAGATTACAAAATGTGAAATAAAATTATTTAGACAACTCTTTTTGTGATTTTCGATGCCTATCCAGTAAGAAACCAACGAGTGGGGTAAAGGTTTGCAGTGCGAACCTTTGCCCCACCGATTGGGGCAAAGGTTCGCAAACAGGTCTTTTGGTAAAATTAAAAATTTGGTGACTAAACATTTCGGGAAAAAATTGATTATTTTATAGAAGGTAGAGGGGATACCCAACTACAATATAAGTGACTTTTTGGGGCGATAGGATCTAACGGAGGCCCGTAAGAAACCCAAAACTCAAAACTGCAAACCTTTGCCCCCACCTACCCTATAATATTAAGTAAGCAATGTCCAAAACCCGGAGAGACAGGTCAGCATCCCTGGAACACTAGCGATAAAGTGGGTTAAAGATGTTCCAAATCGGTTAAACCGAACTTTCGGTTAATTCGAACTAACCCAAAGACCCCCAAAAAGTTGTATTGGAATTAATATTTAAAATATCTCATTAATTCGAACTAAATTTTTATCACTTCGGTTAATTCGAACTAAAAATTTGACAAAAAAATTCTTTTTCTTCGTTTAACATAGAAAATATACGGTGCATTTATTATTTTGTGTGTCAAAATCATCCGTATTTCTTTTCAGTGTAAAGAGGCACATTCCTAAACTATTTCATTTCCGCTAAACGTTAGGGACATCAATGCTTAACGGACAAAGCTATTATCCGTTATTTGTATCGATTTCGTTAGAATAAAAAAAAACAGTTATTACTACAAATTCTAGGGATCATCGTCATTTATGCCTGCAGTGCAGACAAGTTAATGTGATCTAGTTTTTCTTCCTCGTTTGGTTTGGAGTGCTACGGTCAACATTTTGCTACACGAGAACTAATTGGACCGGGACCTACAGTTTAAAGCCGATTCCGAACGGCTACAAGTTTCCATGCAAACAGTGGTACTCGAACCCACAGGATCTGAACCGAATGCCAGCGCCCTAGCCAATTGGCCATCACCTGGCAAGTTTTTTTCCTCAGTGTGTGGGGCAAACGTGTAAAAATTCAGAATGTCTACACGTAGAAAGTACAAAACCTTAACTTTGGAGACAAAGGTAGAAATTTTAAAGAAAGTAGAGAGTGGCGAATGTAAAACAAAGTTAGCAGCTGACTATGGAATAAAAGAAAATACCTTGTCAACTTATTTGAAAAACAAGGAGACAATTTTAGATTCATGGGAAAAATAAAAATTTGCTAGAGGAAGAAAACGCATGAGAAATGCGTACCAAGAAGATCTAGAAAACACTCTACTACTATGGTTCCAGGATGTTAGATCTCGAAATTTTCCGATAAATGGATCGCTAGTGCAGACGAAGGATGATGAATTGGCAAGTCGAATGGGTATTGAAGATTTTAAATGCAGTGATAGATGGCTTTCTCGATTTAAGTCAAGGCACAATATTTCTTATCAAACTGTATGTGGCCAAAGCTCTGATGTAAATGAAGACGGATGCACTAATTTCGGTACGAAAGTGCCAGGGCTTTTCTCTACTTACCTGCCGAAATATATTTTTTAATGAGGACGATACTGCATTTTTTTTATAAACTCTTGCCAAACAAGACATTACATTCTAAAGGGGATGCTTGCGTAGGAGATAAAATCCGTAAAGAGAGGACTACAGCTTTAGTTTGTGGTAATATGGATGGGAGCGAAAATCTTAAATTATTACTGATTGGAAAGTCCAAGAATCCACGAAGTCGTAAAGGAATTAAAACACTGCCAGTTGATTATGTATCCAATACAAAGCGTGGATGACACAAGAAATCTTCAGTAACTGGTTAAAAGGAATATAAAAGCAGTATTCGAGGCAAAAGCGTAAAATTCTCTTATTTGTGTATAACGAAACCTGCCACAATAACCTTCCAGAACTGAGTTCTATACAGGTTGAATATTTCCCGCCAAACACAACTGCGAAGCTACAACCTATGGATAAAAGAATCATTCAGAATCTTAAAACAAATTATCGTAAGAGACTATTAAAACAAATCATTTCTTCTTTAGATTGTGGTGAAAATTAAAGCATTACTTTGCTAACAGCTATAAATGATCTATACGCCGCATGGGATGATGTTAAATTAAGCATAATTAGTAATTCCTTTCGTCATACTAAATTCATGCACTCCGAAGAGAACAATCATATCGAAGAATGTGACGATATTGATACATATTTTACTGAATTCAAAAAATTGAACTGTGACAAAGTTACTTTTTCTGATTATGTAAGGGTACATGAAGACGTGGAAGTCTGTGGAAAACTGAGTGACGGTGACATGATAAAAACTATCCGAGAAGATTAAATAGAAGAGACCTTATCGAAATCAGAAGAGAATGCAGAGACTGTTAGGCGTTCTAATGATCCTGCCATAATGGACTCTATAAAAACTCTGAAAGCATTTATTCATATGGAACCTTTCTCTGGTTTGGTTTGGTTTTGGAACGCTACGGTCAATTTTTTTCTGCACGAGGGCTAATTAGACCGGGACCTACTGCTTAAAACTGATTCCGAACGGCTACAAACATCCATGCCAATTGTGGGACTCGAATCCATAGACTCTTGTACCGAAGGCCAGCGACCTAGCCATCCGACAATCACCCTTTCTCTGAAAACGAATTGAAATATTTACTTCAAATCGAGAAGCTGGCTGAACAATGTAGGCATCATAAATAAAACCAAACATCCATTTTACAGTTTTTTCCCAAAAATGTAATTCATATTTTGAATTAAAGTTTACTTTCTACTGCATATCTTCTGCTTCATTTTATGATTATGGTAAGTCTGTATTGCTTTTTAATATGTTTAATTTTAGATAGCGTAGTATAATATATTTTCTGGGGTTATACATACCAGGAGATTTTTCTTCCTCAGTGATACACTTTTAAAGTTATATATTTTCTCTTATCATCGGATAATTCTAATTTTTTCTGAGAATCTTTGAGTTGGCAGAGGGGAATGAACTTTCGTCGAGACGAGACGTGAATTGAATGCGGCAGACGGATGTGATCCTTTTTCTCCGTTTGGTAAAAATTGCCCAGCAGCAGACGGCTGCGACGTCACTTTAAACTAAAAACTACTGTAAAAAATTGTTCTAAATGTAATATAGTGTTTTTGTTTTAAGCAGTGACTCTGTCTTTAATGGAGTACTGTCTTACTGAGTATAAGAGAATCTAGTTCCGCCGTGCAGTGCGCGGACAAGTTTCTACAAAAGTGGGCGCCCGGCCCGGATCGGATAAAGGAAAAAGAAAACCGGCCATTGAAGTGTGCAGAAACATCTGATTGACGTGAGTACATTATTGCTCTAAATAATTAAGATGTCGTACTTAACCAGTGCCAAAAATGTAGATTTTTTTACTCTGGTTCAAGAATTAGACCTAGAGGCTCCAGAGAACCCTAAAGTCAAACAATTAACCACTCCATCACTACATCAGGGGGTTATGACGAGGAGTATGTGAAACCCCTCTTGGCGAATATTAAGAATGAGCGACAAGCTATTGAGGCCGAAGCCAGAAAGCTTGAAAAATCAGTAGCCGAAAAAAGGCAAAATCTTGAAAAGGTAGAAGCCGAAAACAGGCAAAAACTTGAAAAGATAGAAGCTGAGAAAAGGCAACAGGAATTTTAGTTGCGAAAATTAGAGCAAATGCATGCATCAGAAATATTGAGACAGTAGTACCTGCGAGTTCAGGTAATAGCGTTAAAAGCGAAAGTATAATGAAACTGATAAATAAGTACGAAACCAACAGTGACATTAGTGTGTACATGTCCTTATTTGAGAGGCAGATCAAGCGCGTCGACGTTCCAAAAACAAATTGGGTCACGCACCTAATGGGACTACTGCCGATGGACATAGTCAATTTAATAGCGCGAGAGCCTGAACCCGAGGCAAACGACTACGACTATATTAAGAAATTGTGATTAAGGAGATGGTGGACTTTCAAATTACCAAAAATCGAGAAAAAATGGAAATTTTTTGGGGGATGTATTAATATTTTAAAAACATGTAAATATTGAAATGAAATGCATTTAAAATATGTAGTGAAAAGTAAAATGAAAACTTGGTGACTTTACAAAAGTTAGTATTAAAAGTAGGTGAAAAAACATGTTTTAAATGTATTTTTCTCAAAATGAGTAATTTCCAGACTTGCAAGTCTTTAAAATGCTCCTCGCGTCATAATTTTTGACGAAAGTTTATGAAATTTATAATAAAGACTCCTGTAATACATGAAAATAAAGTTATGTATCCATTTTAGGATTCGAGGTCATTAAGGTTATCAAAGTTTAAGTTAAGTGTACAAAAGTACAAAAATTTCAGGAAAATTCAGAGTACAAGCATAAAAATATTGCCGGAAAATTAACTATTCAACGAAAGTACAAAAAAATACATAACTCTGTTCAGAAGGTATTTATAAGCAATATAATTGCAAAATTAAGGGGAAAAGTTTAAAATTGAGTCGCAAGGAGCATTTTAAAGAAGGGTAATTTAATTTAAATTTTTTAATTATAAAATATTTTTTTAAAAATATCTATGAAATTTTATAAGGTGTTTAATATTGTTAGACTTTAATGAATATATAAGCAAAGTTTCATATCTCTGTGGCAAAAATTTCAAAAATCGCTGTGAAAGGTCCACCATCCCCTTGAGTCCTGGACAGTTCAGGCAACAATTTGCTACACACAAAAAAGAAGCATCCGCTTCGTGGCGTGATTTCGCTTTCGAAATTAACAACTTCTTTAAGTATGAGGACCTGAAAGAACTCATAGTGACCGACCAACTGAAACGTAAAATACCGAGCGATATGCGCGAACACTTTATAGATGATTTGCCCAAAATAACAAAGATCGACGATCTTGTCAACAGGTTAGACGAATACGAAGCAGTGCTGTATCATTTGAAAAAGAAACGAATCGGGAGGTCAAAACGATAGACGAGAAAAATATAAAGCACTTCAATAGAGATTTTGATAAAAGGAAAACAGCGTCCGTGCTCGTCAGGATTATACTAACCCAGATTTGAAGTGTTTTAATTGCAATGAGATTGGGCATAAATCAGTAGATTGTAACAACAGAAGCGTGGAAATAAGACGTTTTAAATGCAAGCGTTGGGGTCATAAGGCAAATGATTGTCTGAATAAAGAAGTTAATAGAACTGTAGTCGTAGTTTTGAAAATTGTACAAGTAAAATTGTAAAGAAGGTTGCAATACTTGGAAAATAAACAAATTATTTAATTGACACTGGAAGTGATGTCAGAATGATAAAGTGGGAATTTTATGTCGACATTGGTTCTCCAGCATTGAATTATAACAATGTAACATTAATAGGTATTGGTGGTGGAGGGAACGTCACCCATAGGTTATTTCTGTTCTGAAATATTGATTGATGAATGTGTTGTGTTTACTGATATTCTTGTGCTTAAAAATTTATGCAGTGATGTGGTAATAGGTTTAGATGTAATCAATAAATTAAATATTTCTTTAACGGGAAATGAAATAAGCATCTCAGGGAAACGCGAGGAAATGCGAGTAAACTATGCCCAAATTATGCATAAAAGTTTAATTGCGGCAAATATCCGGAAATAATCCAGTCGGTTTTGCAACGAAATCACAAGAAAAGTGTAATGAAACTGCTAATAAATTCTTGGCTCAAGTGGCAAATGCAGTAAACATTGAAGAAGTCGATTTGTATCACATCGTGAACTCTTCACTGAGGAATGAATTAATGGCGCTTATCGAAGATTACAGACCGATTAAAAACAAAAACACCGAACTGAAAATGAAAATTATTTTGACTGATGAAATTCCGATAAGTCAGCGTTCTCGGAGGTTACCTTTCCCTGAACAAAAAATCGTTGAGTCTCAAATACAGGAGTGGTTGCGAGACAGTATAATAAAGCCGAGTAGTCGTGATTATTCAGCGCCAAACGTCCTGTGTAAGAAGAAGGATGGATCATCCAGGCTGTGTGTAGACTACAGGAAATTAAACAAAAAAATTATTAAAGACAATTTTCCTTTGCCTGTAATTGAGGACGTGTTAGACCATCTCGAACAATCAAAAGTATTCACTACCCTTGACTTAAAAAACGGGTTTTTTTCATGTGGACGTGGACGAGAAAAGTACTAAATATACAGCGTTTGTCACACATGAGGGACAGTATGAGTTTCTGAAGGTGCCCTTTGGTCTTGTTGTAAGTCCAAGCGTATTTCAGCTATTTATCTGCTGTGTGTTCAGAGAACTGTTGAGGGATAACACTATAGTTATCTACATGGATGATATAATAATTCCATCTCGGAATAAAGAGGTAGGATTCGAAAATTTAAAACGCGTCCTTAAAGTAGCGTCAGATTATGGATTAGAGCTCAATTCTAAGAAGTGTCAATTTTTAATGCGCAAAATTGAATTCCTTGGATACGTTTTTGAATGGAACAATTCGGCCCTCTGAAAGTAAAACCTTGGCACCGTTCGAGCTCCTGACAGGGGTGAAAATGAAAAGAAAAGAATACTTAAGACTCAAGCAGTTACTAGAAGATGAAATCGTTGCATGCACTCTAAAAAATCGGGAAGAAATCAGGGAAGACGCCAAGAGAAATATCCTGAAAATTCAAGAAGAAAATAGGAAAACGTTCAATAAAAAGAGGAAGAAACCAAATGTATACAAGGAAGGAGAACTCGTCGCCATCCACAGAACGCAGTTTGGATCGGGACTGAAGCTGCTTGGCAAAATTCCTTGGACCTTATCGTGTGACAAGAGTTAAAGCCAATGACCGCTACGACGTAGAGAAACTCGGCAACCACGAAGGGCCCAACGTAACTTCAACGGCAGCTGACTACATGAAGCCGTGAGCCACCGCTATATAATAGCCGAAACATTGGACATCTTTATGAGGTCCAGATATTCTTTTTTGGCAGTTTGTTTGTTTGTTTTTTTTGTTTTTTTTTCTTTATATGCAGATGAAGTTTGAACTCGATGTAGCGTTCTAGAGAGAAGGTTACTGTACCTATTCTTCTGCAGAAATGTTCGGCATACACCTGAGTGATGGAGAGACATTACCTGCTTCCGAGAACGTCAGCTTTTAGGACGGCCGGAGGATGTAGAAAGGGGTATAACGCCTCCTAGGAGGTTTCCCTGCTATACTTTCCATGCAGACGACAGCGCCCCTTAGATAGAGCAAAGGAGCGAAGGGTGACGGCAGAGGGGAATGAACTTTCGTCGAGACGAGACGTGAATCGAATGTGGCAGACGGCTGCGATCTCTTTTCTCCGTTTGGCAAAAATTGCCCAGCAGCAGATGGCTGCGACGTCACTTTAAACTAAAAACTACTGTAAATAATTGTTCTAAATGTAATATAGTGTTTGTGTTTTAAGCAGTGATTCTGTATTTAATTGAGTACTGTCTTACTGAGTATACGATAATCTAGATCCGCCGTGCAGTACACGGACATGTTTCTACACATATATATATATATATATATATATATATATATATATATATATATATATATATATATATATATATATATATATATATATACATATATATATATATATATATATATCAATAATATTCAATTGGTCATAGACTATATCACCTGACAGAAAATTCTTCTTGAAAACATAGAGTTAATAGGACCTAGTACAACTTTTTAATTATTTGAAAGAAACAATGCGGATTTGCATTAAAATATATTACGTTATAACCAATTAGTTTAAAGGATAAAAATGCCATTTTTAGAACCATTCCACATAGAATTCCTCTAATTAAGGATAATGAATCATAATTACGTATTAAAATGCTGTGTAAAATATGTATGATATTAAGTCTTTAATTAATAAGTTATAATTTTATAGCTTTGAAGTTTTGTAAGATAAGTAATGAATAGCGAAATAATTAGATAAAACTGGAAAATCATCTAACTGGATAGCAATCTATAATTATCCAGTCGGGTACCTGTTAATCACCAAGAGACTCGAAGAATGTAACCCAATTTTCAATCATCAGTAGTTACAAAAATAATTTATTCAGAAATATGAAAATATTACTGTGAGTTAAAAACTCTTTTTTCTTTATGAACATTACTATCAATTTTTTCTAGATTGAAGAGAAATATTTTAATTCTTTAAAATTTTAACCTTTGTTTTTTTCTTTGTTATATCATTACGCACATAACATCAGAACATTTTGGCTGGAATATCATGAAATTTTGGCAAGTTCAATATAAACATGTATAATTAAAATGACGAAAAATTATGTCATTCCTGTCATAAAGATTTGAATTACAGTAAAATTTATCAAAAAACATTTATGAAATAAAAAAAAAATAATAATTTTCTTTTCTGTGAAGAACTAAGAATTTTGATTTCGACGTTCGCCATTTTAAAGATATACAGGGTCATCGAAAAAGGTTGGACGCATTTCGAAAGCTCATAATTCCAAAATAAATTGATGAGACGCAATAATATTCTTTTCAAACAACTTGGAAAGTGCCCAAGATTTCTAAATGTAACTGGTACGCAACCGTGATGTTGAACGTTGCGCAGAAGCGAAGCCAGGTGGAAAATGTCTTCGATCGGCTTTCCGTCAGTGCAATGGCGACCGTTCAGGAGAAAGCTGAAACGGTGGTTGTTTATGATAAACACGACTGTAATTTCGCTGAACTGTTTTAACAGATTTGTACTCCGCTAACAGCAACACACATTGAGCTTTCTCCTGAATGGTCGCCATTGTATGGAAAGATGAACGAAGACCTTTTCCACCTCGCATCGCTTCTGCGCAACGTTCAACGTCATGGTTGCGTATCAGTTACATTTAGAAATCTTATACACTTGCCAAGTTGTTTGAAAAGAATATTATTGCGTTTGCTCAAATTATTTTAGAATTATAAGCTTTCGAAATGTGTCCAACCTTTTCCGATGGTCCTGTATTATACAACTTGGAAAAAAAATAAATAAATATATATATATATATATATATATATATATATATATATATATATATATATATATATATTCATTTATATATGGACGCAAGTCTGTGCGCAATGACATAACATTGAAAAAAAACAATGTTTGAAATTTTAAAAATATTTAAAAATTATTTTTAAGGTATATAAAAATCAAGAGACATATTTATAAAGAAGAAAGTATGTTTAACTGACAGTGAAATTTTGATAATCCTGAATGAAAGATTTTCATAACTACTGATGATTTAAAATAGGTATATTTTTGTCGAGTCTCTTAGCTTTTATAAGGTACCTGACCCCTTGAGATAATATATTGCAAAACTGTAATCATATTTATATTGAATTTAAACATTAACTGACTAACAATATCTTTACGACTGAAATTTCTTATTAGACAGCATAGTTCATTTTAATATTTAGAACATTTGTCTTTAAGTTATATTCTTAGAAAGTCAAGTGTAATGTATTTTACATTTAGGAGAAAAATTTAAGCATATATTTTACTTAACCTTTGGTCAAATATTAATATATATCATTTTTGGACAATTATTTGATAATCTAAACTTATTCATTATTATTCGTGTCTAAATTAAATATTTAAATCTTTAATCAGAAGAAATATTTGCTCATAACACTTAAGTAAAAAAAAGGGGGACCATATATTACATCTAAATTAGTCCGCAAAGGGTTATATCTTTTACTAGGGCTTTATCTACTTTCCTCTAACAGCGAACCGCATATTTCGGGAAGAAATCTGAAACCATTTTCACTCCCTCAATGGTGGTATAAACTCGAGATGATCCTATTAATGGGGTGAAAGCGCCCTATAACTGTGTCTCTCTAGCAGTCTCCCAAATGATTACCTAACCATAAGAGAACCATAAAAGATTGTTAGAGAACAGGTTTCTCTCCTGAAAAGTTATGATATTGCTGCATATTTCTCCTTAGGAGTCCTTATATTTTTTTCCCTCTAGCAGCAAAAACGTATTATTTCCGAATACTGTCCGATATTTTTTAAAATATAAGTTTCAGAAAACTTTTGTATTTGATGTTACAAAACCATTTTATGAATAATTTAATTTTTTAATCAGTCTGGAAATGAAAAAAACTGTAAAATGATACTATATAGTACCGAAAATTCTATATATATATATTGTAATAGTCTCACCTGTTGAAAAAATAAAATAAAAGTAAATTTACAATATGCTGACACCTATGAAAAACATGCAAAAGAATATATATATATATATATATATATATATATATATATATATATATATATATATATATATATATATATATGCATGGAAGATTCTCTTAGGCTCTAGGTAATCTCTGAGAAATCTTTTCTGAAAATTCAAACTTTAATGTGGTTGAAAAGGACTTTCTTCTTTAAAATAAAATTAAATAATCTTTAAAATAAAATGAAATAAAATTTTTTATTCCCTTATTTAATGTTGGATCTTGATTCTACTACTTTTAAATAAATGTGCGACTGAAGAAACGTAAAATTACCGAGTCAAAATCGGACTATTATGACTAGAACTAGAATTCTCTAGAAAATTCGATTTTTTTTACAAACCTTTTCAAATATATTTCGTTTTGATGTTTGATACGCCAATCACCACTCATTAACTGACTGAATGATCACTGTATCACTGGAACTTCAACTTTTACGAAGCTGAAATTTTGCATAGTGGTTCCTCTAAGGCTCATGAAGCTAGTTTTAAAAAATCAACATTGAAAGGACTATAAAAGATGCCTATATCTACAAAACACAAAGAAAATAAAATTATACTATAATTCAATGTGTGATCACTGACGTTAATTTAAATTATGAACTCCTATGAGGTTTTTCAACACTTTATTGCTAAAGTTACTTTAATTTAAATTAAACAAATTAATTGTTTCGTAGTCCTAATATAATACGAAACGAAGCACGTGTATTCAGCTACTTCCTGCCATAACCTCCTAAACCACCTTTAATTTCACGGGTTAATGCATTTTGGACTATTTTAAAGGAATATCAGCTATGTAGAGTCTATCCTTAAGGTATCTAAATTCTATCCGTATGAATAATGGGTTCCGTTACTGTTTAGGAAGCGATTGTATGTTTTTATAAATCTCAACATCTAGAATGAAGTAATAGATATTTCTTGTGTTTCTGACTGTTAGTTATTTAATTAACTTTCTGTACATAAGTTCATGTTAAATTCTGTACCATTATGGTAACGTCATTTGTCTCCGAGGTTTCTAACCTGGGAGGCGCGGACTATTGCCAGGGGAGGTGCCAAAACTTTTTAATAAAAAATCAATGTTCATACCATAATATCTATAAATAAACGAATATACCATAATATCTATAAATAGACGAATTTGACTTGGCAACCATCGAAAAAGAAAAATTGATAGAATTGTCATGCGATAGCTCACTAAAACAAAAGTTTCAAAATGAAATCATAATTCAATATAGCATGGATCTTAGTGGAGAGTATGAATCTTTGTATTGCAAAGCAATGCAAGGGCTTCTACCGTTTGTAACGTCTTAATTATGCGAAACGGGCTTTTCGGAAATGGCTGGAATGAAAACCAAATATCGAACCATGTTAATAGTCGAAAAAGAGTTACGAGCGGCACTCTCCACATCGCCCCCAATATTTGATAAACTTTGTTCCAATAAACAACGACCATCGCATTAAATATTGATGCGTTACACGTAGTTTAATTAGTAATCTATATATATAAAACAGTTCCGTAACTGACTCATTCATTCACTGACTGACTGACTGACTGACTTACAACGCACAGACCAAACCGCTGGACCTAAAGGGCTGAAATTTTGCCTTGCGATTCTTCTAATGGTGTAGGGGTGCACTAAGAAAGATTTTTGAAAAATCCTTCTTAGATTTTTTTAAATTAAATTTTTAAGCTGTTTTCGTAACTTTTTTTAAGTTTACATTGAAAATAATAATTTGAGGGTTATAAAATTTATATCACGATGAAGATCGTAAAAAGTCCTTTAAAATGAAATCTTTTTCGAACCTTTACCTCGATTTTCTGAATTTTGGTGAATTTTTAAAGATTAATTTTTAGAATTTAATTTATTAAATGCTGATCACGTGATTTCTTTTCTGGTACTTTAAATAAATCATCGTCACGTGCATAACAACTTAATAGACAAAAAAATATTTTTAGACAAAAAAATCTTTTTCGAACCTTTACCTCGATTTTCTGAATTTTGGTGAATTTTTAAAGATTAATTTTTAGAATTTAATTTATTAAATGCTGATCACGTGATTTCTTTTCTGGTACTTTAAATAAATTATCGTCACGTGCATAACAACTTAATAGACAAAAAAATATTTTTTTTCATTCTAATGCAACAGACGATTGGATATTATCCAAAAAAAAATAAATATCCCTTACGATTTTTTTTATAAATATATATATATATATATATATATATATATATATATATATTACATCAATTGTATACATTGATCGTCGCATTTATTATAAATATATATATTCATTTTTTTTTGGCATTAACCGTTGACCGTTGTATACATTGACTGTTGTATTTGATTTGAATGTACTCCGTAGCGAAGCGCGGGTTTTCAGCTAGTTTAATATAAAAATAAATATGCATGTTCGTATTGTTATAGCAAAATCTTTTTATTATTCTGTTAATTGTAGTTTTCATTTTTTGCAATAAAGTAATTATTATTTAAAGTGTCTGTATTATTATATCTATTAAAAGATAGGGAGGCCCGGAAAAAAAAATTAGGGAGGCGTAGTAGCATGGAGGTTGGAAACCGCTGATTTGTCTTGTTATTATCTGACACCCAATTTTTACGATTTGGCAAGAAATGAAGTAGAAGGCTAAATGGCATAGTTTTATAACAATTTTATTTTGTCAACACAGTAAACAAAGACACATTTTATACTATAAAAATGTACACTTCTGAAGTTCTCACTAAACTCAGGTTGAACCATGGAAAAGATAGGTCAAAATAGGAATGGATAAATTATCAATGCATGCAATCAGTTATTGGGCAAGATTTCATGATAGAAGGAAAAGAGGAAGGAAAATATTACATTTGTTTTGAAAATGAAACATACGGTGTTTTTAATTCTTTCGTTTGAAATTAGCTACTGTCTTAATTTTATAGCATACATCTTATGACATATAACTTGAATTATCAGTAGTTTAAAAATTATCAAAGAAGTGATAAAAGAGTACAAATTTATATTAATATTCATAACATACATTCATAATGATTGCTTATATTGAAATTATAAACTGATGTTTTTAAGAAAAAATTGAAAAAAAAAACCATTCATTGCAAAACATTGATTTTACATATAATAACGTATAAACATACGTACTGTATCTTCACATGAAACATGTTATCTAGGAAGACATCAAAACTGATAACTGAATCATAACTGATAGACATCAGTAACGTCTATCATAACTTAAGTCTATCAGTTATTATAGACATTATGATAACAACATGTTATCATAATGTCTACCATAACTGATAACATAAAAGAACACTTGATGTTATCAGTTATGTTAGACGATATGATAACAGTACTTTATTCTTTTCTTAGCGTAGAAAATATTATTGAAATGTAAGTAACTTGAGTTACGCCGATATCCGAAAATAGAAAGCATTTTGCGTCGTTATATATCTTATATTATTTTAAAATAAAAGTGATATGTGTAATTTACAACATTTCTTGTTTTATGACATTATTGACATTCTAGATTTTACTATTTGAATTTCAGATTATAAAAAAACTTTGGAGAATTTCCAAATGCATGCTAGTGACGAATAACTAAATTTGCTTAATTTCTTATACATTTTATTCACAGGGAAATTGACACATTTTAATTTCTTTTTTTTTTCACATTACAGGTAAAACTTGAAACTTTGAATGTTTGGCGTTTACATACAGTAAGATTATTCCTTTATAAAATCCAATTGTACAGTCTTGTTAGAATAACAAATACATTCATACACATTTATTTTCAAAACTAAAAATCTCACGCATTTTAAAGGAATAAATTGTTTTTTTAACTTCCTAGCATTTTGACCGCCTTCACGGTGCCCTTTTCAATGAATGGCCAGCAGTCTAACGGTGTGAATTAGGGTGTCCGTCCGCATTCGATGTTGACCACAGACATTGTAAGTCCGGTAAATCATATTCAGGACGAATGTTTAATCTACAGTTGCCTCCAAATTATCAACAACAATTTCCTGGCATATAAAATGTTTCATATTAAAAATTATTTTAAATACTTTTTCATTTCTTTCCAAGAATTCCGAAAGTTAACAATGTAGGTTACGTAAAAATCTAATCGCTTAAATTTCATAAATTTAACACTAGAAATACGTGTGCTGTCATTTTGACAGTTTCGAAAATACTATTGAGTGCTATGTCTGTATTTATGTCCTCAGGCTTCAGAAATTTTATGACGTTTTTCTAATTTTACGCGCAATATGCAGACACATTTACAAAATTATATTCGATAGTAAAGAGGGAGAGAAAATGTGTTGTATACCAACTAAGACTGACAACCGCCAATTTGACGGCAATATAGAAATTAGGCAGAAATATATAAAATAATACCGGGAAAATGTTGGTTACTTTTCGTCTCTTCTCCCTTTTGCAAATAACACAAATATTGGTTCTTCGAAAATATTGGTGTTGAAAAATAAGACATTTACAAAATTATATTCGATTGCAAATAGGGGGAGAAACTGTTCTGTATACCTACTAAGACTGAAAGCCGTGGATTTGACGGCGATATAGAAAACAGGCAGAAATCTTTAAAATAATACCGGAAAATGTTAGTTACTTTTCATCTCTTTCTCCTTTTCTAAATAAGAGAAATATTGGCTCTTCGGAAATATTGGTCTTGAAATATAAGTACTGCACAAACCATGCATATATTTTTGCGGATAAACCATACCAGGTTGTCAGCTTGGTATACCTGCATAAAAATATATGTAAATATATACTAATGTATTATATATTAGTAAGAAAAGTTCAAAATTTAAGTATATAACCATTTTTTTAAAAAAACTTTAAATGTTTTAAATTCTAGATTTTATTTTTAACCGTCAAAATCACGTCGTTCAATCTTTTTAGTAAGTCAGTCTTTTAGTTTCCCGTTTTACTAGTGTTAAGACGAAAATTACCTGTCGTAAAAATGTATGTATGTACGCAACGTATATTTATAATCAAAGCATCGAAAATAATAGATATGTATTAAATATTTTCTTCGATGGTATTAAGTATCTCTATTTGATTTTCTTAAGCTCGTCTTCATATTCAAACTAGACTACATAAACAAAATATCCTGTGATATGTTGATACACACTTTACAGCAAGAACTTTTAGTATAAAATAAATATTTTCTCGCTGTAAGTAGAAGCTCGATTTTAATTCATCCACGGGAAATTGCTTTATCATCCAAGATACATATTTTGTTAATGCTGAATGTATCTTTTTTTTTCACACTCGGAAACTTCTAAACTCTTCATCTGTCAACGGCTGCCACTTAGCTTCCAGAAGCTTCGAGATTTCTGTAACGGTTTTTTCATATGAATTTGACGTTATCCTGATCCAGTTGTAAAAGGAGTCAGTCCATTCTGGATTCCTCGGCCAGTCACATTTCTTTATGAGTGCAAATTTTCTGACAACCAGTCGACGTAGGTTTTTACAGTGATGAGCCAGCAAGATTAGAGTTGCCGTAGAAATATGGTCTCTTACTACAAGTGTGTCTAAGTAAGGGCAACTTCTTCCTAGCAATATCTAAAAAAATATAAAAGAAAATAATAATTATTTTTACGCAATTGCATATTTTATTTTTCTCATTTTTTTTTACAGCAAAATATTATTGTTTCTAACCAAGCAATAAGTATTAGATTTTTTTTTAAATTCACATGAGAGAGTCATTGCACTCAATGAAATATGTAAGCAAAGAACTTTGAACAATCGTTAAAAAACTGCACATATTTGTTGTGACAGACATGGAAATATGGTCTCTTACAACAAGTTTGTCTAAGTAAGGGCAACTTCTTCCAAACAATATCTTAAAAAGAAAAAAAAACGAAATCGCATGTGTTATCTTGCTCCAATCCTTTTTGTTCAGCAAAAGATGTCTGATGCTGTCCTAAACTAAGCAAATGCTATAACTATTTATCTCTCATGAGAGATTCATCAAAAATGTAACCGGTTTGTACACAATGAGAATTGTATTGAAGAACTTTGATCACTCATTAGAATCGTAATTTTCCTCAGCTTTTGAAAACTTTAAACTTAGTTTGAATGTTTACTTAACCCTTCAGCGGGTGCGCCCGTGAATAAAGTGCAAAATTTTCGTAATTTTGAACGGTTTACTCTTACACGTAAGGTTTAAATGTTCTAAGCAGTTTCTATTTATAGCTACACCCTTTCTAATGCAGGTCTGATTTCTGACCCATGTATTCATTTCCATTCATTTGTTAGTCGTGATTTATCCGTGGGAAACCAGCGATTATACTGGATTACAATACGACAAAATCAAGAGTTGATGTAGTCGATCCAAAGTGCAGCTATTACACGATATCACAGATATCACGAAGATAGACAGTCTAGTTGTTTTTTTAGGTTTTTGGACATAATAGGAATACATTCACAAGTTGTTCTTAGATCCAACAAACCGGACAGTTTTGAAATAAGGTGATTCTATCTACAATCTTTGGCTTTTAATTATAAATATATCTCAATATTATCAACATTTTATATCTTGTCATAAAACTCAGAATCATTATTTTCAGTTTCAAGAGAAAAAGTTTATTACAAAAGGAATCATCAAGGTTGAAAGATACGTCGCACTTTGTGCCACGCGCGCTTAGTGGTGATCCAAAAATTGGCGCGCCCGCTCAAGGGTTAAGTATAACCACTTTAGTTTTAACTGTGGAATGAACACTGTAGAAGAATCACATGGGGAACTTACTGGGAAAGATCCAATCCAGTTTTAATTCTGGAAGATTATTTTTGGAAGAAAACTTCCATAGTAAGAGATATTGATTCTTCTACCACCTTAGTTTTAACAGGGAATATAATTTTGCGAAATAATCGTCCACAAATTTGACACATCGATCCGTTTGTCTTAAACTTGCTGTAAATTAAATTTACTAGACTTATCATGTGCTCAGCATAATATTTGAAGGAAAATTTTGTCTTTACATCTGTCTTCTAAAATAAGGGAAAAAATAGGTCAAACTTCGCAAAGTTTGGGGAATAAATCGGAAGTGGCAATAATGGGCACCCCTAATCATCAATCGATTGCTCGGCCATCTTTGTAAGACGTCAGGAGGAATTATACTAGTTAAAATTCCGGATACTTAAAAGAGTTTAGATTACCCAGTATTTTTTCTCATAATGTGTTTTACAGATCCTTAGAATCCCTACAAAAGATTAGAAAACTTTTGGGTAGAACTTTGTGATTTTTTTCGCTCTCCTTGCTCGATATAACGTCGATCGAGTTAGTTGAGACAGTATTTGCAAAGGATCTGTCTGTAATATATTTCCTTTATTCGAACATAATTAGAGTTTGATTGTATGTAGTGTACCAATGAAGGATATAAACTATTCTTGACTTTATAAAAATGCGCCAAAGATAATAAATTTACCAATAGTTTCATGAAATTTAGATTACCCATAACTTGTCATTTGTTCTCTACAAATTTGGTATACACCTGTACCTCGATTTACACGGTAATCGGTTTACACAGTTTCTAAATTTTAAAATTTTTTTTTAAAAAATCGATATATTATTGGATTATTTGAGTGGTTTATATTGAACGCACTCATTAATTATCTGCACAGACGTCACAAGTGCATTGCTTCGCGTTGCGTTCCGTTTAGCATTGGCGTCATTAAATTAGATTTCGTTTCATTTCCATACTGTAATTCCTAGTTCAGTTCTACTACACGAGGTAAGACATTAAATTTTGAAATACATATACAAATAAATAATTTATCTTTGCATATAACTTAAATTGCTTTGTCTTCACTTCAGCCTAAACTCGTTGCATTTTTACACTGTTATCAAAAATATAACTACGGCTTTCACCTATCCCCTTGTTTAATATGAATGCTGTGTCTTGTTTTACACGGTTTGGATTTACACGATTCGTCGTGGAGCGCATCTACCAGGTAAATCGAGAGATCGGTGTATCTAGTTTTTTTTCCGATATCCTTTGGGCAAATGCTGCAATATCCAAAATGCTAAAAGTGTTGCTTTTGAATAAAGCATGCACTTTTTTGACAATGCAGAAGTTCGTTCGCACTTTATGGAAACGATTTAGATAGTTAAGTTTTATCTTTAAAAACCGTATTTTTGAGGCGATTCGCTTCTATCTGATAGCAATGGTTCTTGACAATAGCTCTAGCTCGAATTTTCCATGAAAGTAAACTTTTTCTTAGTACTGTCATGTCAATTTTACCCCATTAGTCTTGGACCGTTTTCCAAATTGCGTTCAGTGTTCTTGGATGCCGTTTTCCTAAGGCTCGTTTTAATAAACCGAAATCGCAAAAGTTCATTGTAGAAGCGTCAGGTGATTTTACAGGTATTTCTTTAAATGGGGTGCACTTTATTCCTGTTTCTGATTCTTTCTTTGCTAAATAAGCGGCAGTTGATTTAGACGTGTGACTAGAGACTTTTTCCATATGAAGCTCATATTTATTAACGTCCTTTCCATATAAGGTTGGAATTTCTTCTTCAAAAACTGGTTTTGAAATATTCTGCTGATAGTAGAGTGAATTAACTTTGGCTTTACTTGAGACTTTTTTTTATTTTTAATTTGCCATTGCAACTAAATCCTGCAACTATCGTGAATCTATTTGAGAACTTTTCTCTACACTGTCGAAGCCATTTCGTGCGGTCATTGCCGTTAGTTGAGCAATAGAAAATTGATCTTTTTTTATTACACTCACTTAAATACACCCATGCCTGATCGAGTGTTACCACAAATTTCCATTTTTCAGCAGCTAGGTGTTTATCATATAATTTTCTACAATTTTTTCCTTTCAGCAGTATTCTTTGGCAAAAGCAGATGAACTTTAGGTTTAAACACTTTTTTTAACTTCAAATCTTTATGAATGATTTTACTTACAGTGCCAGAAAACATTCGTAGTTTCGATGCAATAGATCTTTGAGTCGGCGGATTTCCTTTTAGGATCAGAGACTTCAATTTCTTGATATTTTCCTGCGTTCGAACAGTCTTAAGATGAGGTTTCGTGGCCATGTTTTCATTTTTACATTCAGTTAGGCTTTATTTTCCTTTCAAATTTAATATAATATAAATATCTTTTTTTGAAATGCTATAACCTTGATTTTTACACCGCTTTATTGTTTGTTGATACGAATATTTCTCCCCGGAAAGCACTTTTACGTAACATTCGAGACATCTATCAATTTTAGAACGACTTTCAAAATAAATCGTTTATTTTACATTCTAATCAAAACAAAACATTAGCAGACAATTATTCCGAAGTTGCCAAAATTTTATCCCAAAATTCAAACGACAAAAATAACTTACAAAATCGTTTCCATAAAGTGCGAACGACCTTCTGTATTATTCAACTAAAATTTTATTGATGAAAACAGTTTGCTTAAATCATGTATTTAAACATTTGATTTTAGTAAGGAACAATGACGTATCTGAAATTAGTACGATGTATAATCAAAGCGAAATAGACTTGAGATATTTAAATAAGCCTCAACGTATACATAACATATTTTTTTATATAACGAAACAACGTAATGTTTTATAATATACTATTGATATATAATCTAATTACTAAAATCTATGTGTCATTAGTTATTCTTAGTGAAATGACTAATGCTGTTGAAGAAATTTTAAATAATAAAATATCTTTTTAATGCAAAAATTCTTCTTTATAAACGTTTGTTAAAATTTGAGTTTTTGTATATGTTTTACGAATTTTGCTCAGAAAGATGTAAAGAAATATAAATAAATAATAATAATAAATAATATTATGTTGTTATATTATGTATTATCAATATTATTTATTATTATTATTTTTATTACACTGTTATTTTTAATTATATAACTAAGAATAATTTTGCTCAGAAAAACGTAAAGAAATAATTTTTTGTACGAAAGACCACAGAACAGTCATAATTCTCAAGAAAAATGCACGGCGTGTATTACTTGAGACCTTAAATTCACTGCACTGCAATGAAAATGAACCACTGTTATAAAATTTTACCTTTCAATGAGAATAATCGAAATCAATTTTATGTGTATGCCGATAGTGTGCATGTAAAGTTAATTTATTATTGAATCAGAAAATAAACGTAGAAACTGTTTTCTAGAACATGCAAAATCAATGAAAATTTATTAACATTCATTTCAATCTTACTATAAATACGTAAGATGATACGAAAAATAATCGCAAGCATAAAGGACTACATCTTGTTGCGTAAACATAAAATAACGAGTAATTCTCATTAGATATTACGAACTAAACAATTGTACAATACTATATATTTCAGATGGTAGTTATTCACATAAACAAGGCTTAAAAAAAAGGAAGTATTTTTTAAATTTTCAGACTTATGCTTTTATTTCCAGTCAACAACTTTCTTTTAATAATGATTGCAAGTATAATGAACTACATCTTGGGAAAATCTAAAAAAATAGCAAATGTCATACGATATTAAGAGCTAAAAAAGATATAATATATATATTTCAGATGGCAGCTATCCACGTAAACAGCGTTTAAAAAAAAGACCTTTGTAATTTTCAGACTTATGTTTTAATTTCCAGTTAGCAACTTTTTTCTTTTCGCTGTTGTTGTCAGAACCGTTTCATCTCTCCTGTGACATAGCAACTTAGGGCATGTTACAAAAATAGTTTCGACCGTCTGCAGGGAAAGGGCCTTGCTACAACTTCCGGTGACGAAAAAAAAATTCACCATCGTTATAAAAAGCCAAATGGATATCTGTGATCTCTGATTTTTTTGCGATGTTTGTAAATAAACCGGCAGTTTATTTTTGCTTTCAAGGAGGAGTTCAAGTTTATATTTTTTTTTTAATGAAACTTTTTCTAGGTTAGAGAAAGTGTTGAAATAGCTCTGTTGTTTCAGCTTTAGCTTAGCGACAATAAAGTATATGAAAAAATGTATAATAATTGAGAATGTAAGAAATGTTTTCTTTTGCCAAAATTGTGAAATAGAAAATATAATTTTCTATTTAACATAAATATACGTATAATCAGTGACGGGATTCAAATAAATTAACTAGAGGTTTATCTACTAGTGACTATTTTAAGTATACCAAAAGATATAATACCGGACGGTAGTTTAATAATTCATTCATTAAATGTTCAAATAAAAGGAACCAAAACTAGATAATGTTTAATGAAAGAATTTTAAATATAAAATGCCTGACAATCTATTACTGGAGATATTTCCCAATTGCTGTTTGATTGCCGTCCTCATTTGCAATTTTCTTTGTTTTTATCATAGGCTATGTGGTTTATTCTAAACAATGTTTGCTTTGAAGGAGTAGGATTCCATTCCTTTCCGATAAGGCTGGGCCTGCCGCCCAATGTTGGGTATGTTTAATGTTAAAAAATGTTTGTCCTCTAAACCAGTGCTCCCCAACCTTTTAATCGCCGCGGACCGGTCAACGTTTGATAATTTTACTGCGACCTGCTGAGGGGGACTATGACTGCAATTTTAATTCATAATGTTTATTAAACAATAAACTAATTTAGAATAGTTATAAGGTTTATTTTGTTACAAAGGTATAAATTAGCACAAACCCGACAAAGTCGCACTAACCCGAGAGAAATATGTCGTGGGGATACGACATATATATAAAAAGAAAAGAAAATAGAAAAGGTGCAGAAAAACCAATTAACAAACGAAACGAAAATGGAATAGTGAAATGACGCCAGACGATACGAGAAGAATGTTGTGGGGATACAATATGTTAGGAGTTCAAAAAGGGCAGGCAACCCAATTAAATCGAACAGTCGGTGGTGCTATGAGAAAATTGGAATGGCAATTGATCAGACAAAAGAGCCGGATGAAGAGAAGAGATTGAAAGGAAACAATTAAGGGTCGAAACAGCGAAGGAAGACGTTGTGATGAAAAGGGAATTGTTGACAAAGAGAAGAGGACCCCACACATAGGAGATGTTCTGGGAAAACACATTTCCTAGAAAAATAGGAATGAGTCAAGGACGGGATTGTTCGAGTTTAAAACGCCCCTCACTCTAAATGGTGGAAGGAATGATTAGGGGAGGAACGTGTTAACGAATCAAAAGTGGAAGTATAAAGAAAAAGGTTGAACATGAGAGACGAATAAAAATGTAAAAGGTGCGGCGTTGAGAATATAAAAAAAATAGAGAGAGTGAAAAAAAAGAGAGGAATATGAGATTGATGGTGACTCTGAGAGTTGGCACCCAAAAATAGAGAGTGGTAGCCTCGTAAGCGAGAAGGCAAACGAATATATATGGGAGATTGCGCCCCGACATAGCGCATCGCTGTAAGCCGGCAACTCAACGATGAAAGGAGCATCAATGAGCAGCAGAGCCGACATAGATTGCATGAACCCCGCAAGCTAGCATAGAGAATCCGCGGAGCCCAGATTGATTGCCTGAACCCCTGCAAGCTACCTATGAGATGATAAGAGGTGAAACTCGGAACCACGACGGAGTGCCTAATCCCCACCAGCAACGAATGGAGAACTGATCCGGCCGTTAAAGTATGTCTCTTCCTACGTTATTGAGCGAGTCCGAATAGAGACCCCAATAGTCACCTGAATATGCCAGCCAAAGTCCACTTCTGCAGTCTGCAAAAATGGAGGTACCCTTTTATTAACTATTGCCAAATTTCACGAGTTACCTGAGTCTTATATGATAGGCGGAAATTAAGGAATAAGATGATATATTGCGTACCGAAATGATATTAATTTAAATAGATGAAATAATATAGGCAAATAATACATTGATATAATGAGAATGTCTGTAAGTTCAAATTAATAAGAATATAATTGAATGCATACTAATATTTGCATTGTGTGAATAAATTAATGTATTGTTTAAAATCAGAGTAATGGTATCATTGCCTACCACTATAACCAATCACGACCCACCCAAAGAAACTCTACGACAAAATACACCACAGTAAATAAAATGGCAATAATTTAATGTTCCTTAAGCGGCCCGGTACTATTTGATCCATGGACCGGTACCGGTCCGCTGACCGGGGGTTGGGAACCACTGCTCTAAACGATGCAGTTGGCGCTCATCAGCAAACGGTTCGCAAAACCGATATCTACATTAGGTATCGGCTCTACAAAACCAGCGCGAAGCAGCTGAATCCCACCACCCACACACACATATATATATATATATATATATATATATATATATATATATATATATATAAAGAAGTAAAATTGAACCTTCTATTTTTTAAGAGAGCTCTCAAAGTCCTAAGCAAAGGTTTTAATTCATTCTAAAACATTAACACTCAATATTTTGATTGTTTAATATTCAGAACGTGACATAGAACTCCCTAAACACTAAATTAAATTGCTCTTTGAAATCAACAAGAAAATTTAAGACATGGAAGATAATTGAGATAAATAGATGTAATGGAAATAGCTATCTAGCTTTGAACTGAATAAATCTTCGGAAATTAAACCTTATTGATAATATTTCCAGAAATATATTTTTAATATTCAGAAACTTATATAAAAAACTTAAGCATATATAAAGCTCTACATAATTGTGCTCTCTGAAATGATGAAGAAAACTTAATTGATAAAAGGATTAGGATTTACAAGAGCAGGTGCAATTAGCTACAATGTTATGACTAGAACAAGTCTTCGGCAATTAACCTTTATTGCGAATATTTCCAGAAATGTGTTTTTAATATTCAGCAACTTATATAAAACTTGCTAAATATTACATTATCTCGCTGTCTGTGATCCACGAGGAAATTTAAGTGATAATAAGTATTGGGGTAAATAGGAGCAATGAAAGTAGCTACCTTGTTTTGAATCTAATAAATCTTCGATAATTAACTACAACTATACTGCACATTTTTTAAGCAATTTATTGCTTTTTAATAATTTAAACCTTATACTTAAAAGCCGCTAAATGAATGGAATCGAACCATGGAATCGAATGGAATCCGATGGAATCCATTCGATGGAATCTAATGTTTGAATAAATAATCGAATGGAATCTAATGTTTAACACTAGAACTTTCGGCCCTCTCGACATCCTAAAACTGCCGCCGGTGCCATTTCGACACGAGGAATAAAATTGTTGTTTTAAATCTAGGTAACATTCTTTTTTTCATTTTCTTAAATTAAGCTTATTTTGTAACATTTTTACGAAAAATAGATTATTTATGACACAGAAAAAATTATTATTAATTAATATTTAAAAAATTTATGAAATTTTACAGGACAATTTTAAAATTTTTTTAAAAAATACGATATTCAAACAGATTTTAGCATTACTTTATATTACATACACACATTATTTGCAATTGACACAATAATAGGAAATTATTTCGGTGCATTTTCCGCACATCGTTTTCATGCATGAACAGCACCTTTTGTTTGTAACATTTCCTTTTACACTTTTTAATTTCGCATTGTCTGCGTTTAGCAGGATTTTCTGGAACATATTCCGATATATAATTTTAATCGTGACACATTTTATCACTGACATAATTTCAACGCAATTCATTTGCTAATTGCGGGTATGAAATTTTTCCTTCAGATACGGTTATCTACTACGTCTTTCTAAATAATACAAGCGTTTATAGCTGCAAAATCTAAGATGTTATAAAAGGTATGAACTGGCCATCGTTTTTGATCCGTCTTTCACGGAATATTTCCGTGCCATTTTATCAAGTACATCAACACCGTATTTAGTATCATTCTAGAAAGTTACTGTTTCAGGTGACTTCTTTTCATTATTTGCTATTGTGACGCTTGAATGAAGTGTACTCAATATAATAACGTTTTTTTTCTTTTTACCTTGGTATACAGTCTGTGTGGCACTAGTTTTTTCGTGTTTGTAAACACTCGTGGAATAAAGAATATTTTTTTTCAAATTATCTGGAATTTTTCTTTGAGCTCGATTGACAGTCCCCACAAGACTTGCTTTATTCTTTATCAATTCTTTTGCTAGTTCCAAAGACGTGAAGAAATTGTCAACCGTTACATTATGTCCTTTATTTTTATATGGTACCATTAGTTTTAGCACAACATAATCGTCTATTCTTTGCCCTTCAGGTCGGGATTAATTTTTCCCCAAATAAGGAAAAGCAATCAAAATATATTTTGTTTCCCCATCAGCAGCAAGCCAAAATTTTTTACCATACTTATCTAGTTTTGTTGCTATAAACTGGGTGAATGGGCATCGCGTTTTACTGGGAAACAGTTGTTCATCTATTGTAATATTCTCTCCAGGCTTATAACATTGAATACATTTCTCTACGAATCGATCCCATTTTTCCGAAATCATAGCAAATTTGTTTTCTTGAAGTCGTTGTGAACGTGTTGATTTCATGTCAAATCTTAAAAATCTGGATATTTCAAGAAACCTATTTCTTCCCATTGTGTCTTTACAAAACTCCATGCCCCAAGAGTCAGACCGCAATGATTGCAATTCTATATTTTTAGCACCGCTTACTCCAAGCTTTTACCTCCTCCAAGCTTTTAACTCCTAGCTCCAAGCCATACTTTTATCACCGCTTACTGCATACAATATTGCTACAGAAGCATACAATTCGTCAATGGACAAAAACCAATTATCATGTTGCAAAACGATCTTTGCTTCAGTCTCCGTGCATTTTCTAACATCTTATAACATATGTTTATCGATGAAAAGAAGCCATGAACTCATGACGGACTCATTGACGTTTCAATTTGTGTAATTAGTAGGACCGCTACATTCATGTAAAATATTTCTATTAGAAAATCTACCCTAAGCAGAATCCACGTTGTAAGGTTTCCAGTCGGTGCCATCTCGAGCGACATATAAATCTAAAGTAGTATGGGTGCTACAAACATCTTCTTTATCACTTTCATCCGATTCATTTGTATGTAATATGATTTCATTATCATACGAATCTAAATCAGAACACGAGAGCTCACATGAATCAGATTAATTTTCGGACAGTACTCTCAAAAGGTTTTCAATTTCTGCAGGGGTTAGTCCTTTTCTACGAGACATAACTTTTTTCTCCTCTTATAAAATTTAAAAAACAACAACACAGAAATTCCTTTGCAAATTTACAAAGAATGAAGCTGCAGAGACGAAGTGAACACGTGACCACTTCGAACTTCGGATTGAAAAATATACTCCTTTCAGAGGGGTGAATAATGACAAGTACCAATAGTTCAAGGTCGTATAAACCGTAAAATAAGCTCTGTAAAATGAGGAATTCTCCTTGGTGTCAAATCGACAGCAGCGGACGTTCTAGGTAAATTTGGCTATAGAAGTTCTCTAAATTAAGCTACACGACTAAATTTTCAGCTGTACGATCTTCTAGTGAAATGATTAAAAGTCATAGAAAACATATTAAAAATCATAAAAATTGTTGGAGCTAGAACGCGGTAAACATGATTTGGTGTCGAAATGACACCAACGGCAGTTCTAGGGTTAACCCTTCAGCGGGCACGCCAATTTTTGGAACTCCAGCAGAAACGCGTCGCACAAAGTGCAACGTTTCTTTCAACCTTGATTATTCCTTTTGTAATAAACTTTTTTTATTGAAAATAATAATTCTGCGTTTTATGACAATATATAAAACGTTGCTAACATTGAGATATATTTATAATTAAAGGCCAAAGAATGCAAATACAATCACTTTATTTCAAAACTGTCTGGTTTAATGCATCTTGCGAATCGATTCCTATTATGTCCAAAAACCTAAAAAACAATCAGATTGTCTATCTTCGTGATATGCGGAATACCGTGCAATAGCTGCACATTTGATCTAGAACATCAACTAATAATTTTGTCGTATTGCAATCCAGTATAATCTCTGGTTTACCACGTTTAAATCACGACTAACAATAAACGGAAAGGATTACAAGGGTCAGAAAATCAGACCTGCATTAGAAAGGATGTAGCTATAAATAGAAACTGCTTAGAACATTCAAACCTTACATGTACACACAAACCATTCAAAATTTCGAAAATGTTGCACTTTTTACACGCTTGCGGCCGCTGAAAGGTTAATTCCACTAATTCAGCACATTTTTATTTCTTTAACTCTTATTGTAAGTACTAAATCTTATTCATAAAGTTATATAATATCCACATATAACTAGTGTTTTTATAAAGCTAGTTTCATTAAAAATATTCTTATATGCCGATTTATTTAAAATATATTCTTAAAGTGAAGACATACACTCTTCTAATTTAGCATTTCCTTTTATTCCCGAAAGATAGATAGATCTCACTTTAGATCCCGCAAATGATATTAGAGTAAGGTTTTGAGAATGAAAAGGAAATTCCTATATTTCCCACGGTGAGACAATTAATGCATTGTTTTCACTACCGCCTGATTCATCTGCCTCATAACTTTTCGGTTCTTCTTTCATTTCATTCACTATTTATATACGGCTGACTGGAACTTTTATTTTAGATAAAACTTTTATGCAAGCACCGCATTCCACGTTTGCTATTTCTTTGAATGAAGCCAAAAGCACTTTACATTTTGTTTGCTTGAGAATTTTGCAAGCTTAGATTTTAAATCCTTTAGTTTCTAAATGTAATAAATAAAATGGTATTATATAAAAGGATGTATTTCGATGCATTTCTGCTTAGAGATATAGGTATGTCATAAGCAAATTAACGATGAATTAAAATAGAGAAATTT
The DNA here is from genome assembly GCA_907164885.2 of Dolomedes plantarius. Classification (NCBI taxonomy): domain Eukaryota; kingdom Metazoa; phylum Arthropoda; class Arachnida; order Araneae; family Dolomedidae; genus Dolomedes; species Dolomedes plantarius. The sequence continues at coordinate 209,082,213 of OU015490.1, read as the reverse complement.
CTTTAACCATTCAGCGAGCGCGCCCGTGTACAAAGTGCAACATTTTCGTAATTTTGAATCGTTTATTTTTACATGTAAGGTTTGAATGTTCTGAGCAGTTTCTGTCTATAGCTACACCCATCCTAATGCAGGTCTGATTTTCTGACCCTTGTATTCCTTTCCATTCATTGTTAGTCGTGATTTCACCGTGGTAAACTAGCGATTATACTGGATTGCAATACGGCAAAATTATAAGTTGATGTAGTAGATCAAATGTGCAGCTATTACACGGTATTCCGCATATCACGAAAATGGACAATCTCATTAATCTTTAGATTTTTGTACATAATAAGAATTGATTCGCAAGTTGTCTTTAGATGCATTAAACCAGACAGTTTTAAAATAAGGCGATTGTTTCTGTATTCTTTGGCTTTTGATTATAAATACATCTCAATATTATCAACAATTCATATTTTGCCATAAAACACAGAATTATTTTTTCAATTTGAAAATAAAAGTTTTTTACAAAGGGAATAATCAAGGATGAAAGAGACGTTGCCCTTTGTGCAACGCGCGACTGCAAGTGTTCCAAAAATTGGCGCGCCCGCTGAAGGGTTAAAGAAAAGATTTAGTAGGTTGTTGATACTTGTCATAATTATAAAGATAACTATCTGCATTTTTTCGACATTAATAAATTAAAATAATACATCAATTTGCCTCACTATAACAAATACAATTACTAAAAGGTCAGGGAATGCATAGATCTTTCCCAGAATCTAATGAAAATTCAAGCCTGGATTTCAGAATCAATTAAAAAGTGTTCTGTCGAGATGCTGTAAAAAAATTATTTACAAGAAGAAAAATACAGCTTTCCTAGAATCAGGTATTATTTCACGCCTGGGGTTTAGAATATAACCGAAGACTGTTCTGACGGAGAACTTTAAAAATCAAATACAGAAAAAAAGTTGGAATTTCTAAAAATAGTATTATTTCAAGACTGGGATATTGAATTATCCACCTATTGCTCTGTAGAGATACTTTGAAAAATTCTATTTACATGAAGAAAAGTATGAATTTCCGAGAATCAAATCTTATTTCAAGCCTGGGATTTTGAATTAACCCAAGAGTGCTCTTACGGCATACTTTATAACACTATTTACAGGAAGAAAAGTAGGAATTTCGAAAAATCAAATCTTTTTTCAAGCCTGGGGTTTTGAATTAACCCAAGAGTGATCTTACGGCATACTTTAAAACACTATTCACAGGAAGAAAAGTACGAATTTCGCAAAACAATGCCTGGGAATGAAAATTAACACAAGAAAGATCTGAAGAGATACTGTCTTAAACCTATTTTGTGGAAGAAAAGTGGGAATTTCCCAGAATCAAGTATTATTTGAAACCTGGGGTTTAGAATTAACCAAAGAGTATGATGGGGAAATAATTACCAAAACCTATTTAGAGGGTAAAAAATACAGTGCAGTGATGTGTTACGACTTTTATTTAAACTATTCACAGAATACCATAATACGAAAAGAAAGTATTTTGGCGTTCAGTGAAAAAATCCTATCAATCTGATTTTTTCGCATTGCCTACGAGCAACGAGTCGCATTATCAACGAGCTGCAGTCAGAGGAGAGCACTGCTCTTCTTACTGCTTTGACAAATGAAAGGCTTGGATACATACAGAAATTGCTGATATGCACAATAATGTTCGAAATACATGAAAATACATGACTGACAAGGATTAAACAATTTTAACTTACGAGAGATGCGTCTGATCTTTCTTCAAACGAATCATGCAATGAATATTCAGGTACTCCGGTAAAAGCCAACACTTCCAGCGTGTTGCAGTAGAAATTGGATATATTAAATATGCTAGATACACAGGTTTCTTTTTCAGGTGTGTTATAAATCACAGACTTTACAGGAGCTCCCTCTTGAAAGATTATCTGTAATGAGAACAATGGATAATTTTATGCATTTATTTAAAAATTTCTATTATATAAATTGCTTATATGATATGCTTGACCTGAGAAGGTAAACACTGTATATATATATATATATATATATATCAGACATAGTTGAAAGAGAAAAACGAGTTTGAGCACTAAAACTACTTGCCGCCAGGAACCTAAAACATGAAAATATAAGATTGAAAGAGGTTTTAGACAATATCACATCATCAGCGGTGTCAATACTGTCTAAAAACCAATGATTGTTTCGAGATAAGTATGATCTATACAATAAACATACTCAGACACCGTACAATCCATGAAATACGGTAGAATTGAATAAAGAGTTACTTAACCATAGATCACCGAGCCTAGCGCTAGACAGAGTGGAAGATAAGAATAGGTAACCGCAAGATGACTGACGTCACAAAACTTGTAACCAAGGAGCAAAGGAAACACAGAAACTGACCTACTATGGAGACTATGTTTTAGGACAATTATATCTAAATTAAATTAATTTATTATTATTATTACTAAGAGTAATTTAATATTATTTTATTTTTATTTTATTTTTACTTAAGGTATTAATTTTATTTATTTATTTAAGTTTTAGTCATTATTTACTGTAATTAAACTTATTATTATGATTTCCTTATTTATTGCAACAGAACAAACTATTCATTAAATCTAAAACAAACAATTATGTGCTTGGACAGACTATCGGGGTAATAATGACGTGTTAGCAAAGCTATCAAGTCTAAAATATGCTTATACCTGTTGTCCTTAGAACAAAGCCTATTTATACGTACTAATTAATTTACAATAATGTTATTAAAACATATTTATGTAAACAGGTTAGGTAATTTTGAAACTTAACAATATTAAAATCATAGTCTGATCTTTTGTCGTATAAGTCAAAAGTAAAATTGCTATGAGAATTTAATTTAATGTTAATATCTAAAAAGTTTACATTAATATTAATTTGGTTACTTCTTATTAGTTCCAGATTAGGAGGGTAAAAATTTAAGTCTATATGATTATTACTTTTATTAATTACTAATATATCTTCTATATATATAAATATATTGTAATTGCTATTATCTACAGAGGCTGTTCGCACATTTTTTAGACGATTTGGGTAAGCGGTAATAAAAAATCGTTTGCTGCAAAAGAAATAATTGCAATTGTACTATGTTTTTAAAAGTCAAAATTATCGTCTACGGCTTGAAAGTTTTGTTTTTATTCAAAATGACGTTTTTAACAAAGCAGTGGTTCGAAGGCTACATTTATGCTCTTTCCGAAGAGAAATATGCATACTCCTTTATCCAAAAATGATGTGAGAGTCATGGTTTTGTGATATCTAAAGCGTCGATAGGTAATATCGTCAACAAGAAAGGAAAAAAAACGTCAAATTGGAGCCTCAAGTGCGACAAAAATTCCAAACAAGTATCCAAGGAAAAAACGGACATCTTCGACTGTTGCAAAGGTACGTTGTTTAATGTTAAAAGAAAATCCCCCTAGTCAAACTACAGTTGCAAAATCATTAAAATGCTCGGTGTCCACTGTAAACAAAATGATAAACGTTGATTTAAATCTTAACAAAGCGAAAAAAAGCAATGTGCATCGTCTTCTTCCAAATCATATCGCTGAACGCAGGACACGCTGCAGAATTCTATATGAGAAACACTTATCCAAAGAAAAATGGAAAACAATTGTCACAATAGATGAATCATGGGTGTATTTAAATGATTGCAACAAAAAAGAGCCATTTATTATCATAAAAGGGGAGAAAAAAATTTAAGTACATGGTTCAAAGAATCGAAAGAAAGTTTTTCTAAGGGATTCATGATTGTTGCTGGTTTTTCTTATAATGACAAGTTAAAAATAAAGAGAGTGGAAAAAATGTGAAGATTAACTCCAAATACTATCAGGAACATATTTTATCGCCAATTTTTCTGAATGAAATACCATCGCTTTACCCACAGTACCATCAATCTGTGAGACTCCATCAGGACAAAGCTAGAAGTCACACATCAAAATCCACTGTAAATTTCCTAAAAGAAATGGAACAAAAAACTGGTATCAAGGTCATACCCTTCACTGATATCCCTACTAAATCTCCCGATGTATCACTTATGGATGTTTGTGCTTTCAGACTTTTAAAATCTGCATTATCCAAACGTCGTCCCAAAACCCTTACAGGACTCTGGAAAGCTGTTCAGGAGGAATGGGATAGAATACCTCTTCTGACACTTCAACAGGTATTATTATCCTGGAAATTGCGGTGTCGAAAGATAGTTCAGAATAAGGGATGTCAAATAGAACATTTAAAACACAAGAATTTTATGTAATTTAGTTTTGTGAATACAATATACATCGTCTAAAAATGTGTGAACAGCCTCTGTATATTATTAAGTTCAAAATAATGTAAGTATAAATTGGCTAGCATACTTGAAGCATTTCCATCTTGTGGTACACATTTAGTCTGTAAGTATATACTATTATTATGTACTATATAATTATGTTTAGTTACAAAATCTAGGAGGGTATCGAAACGAGTAAGATTGATTTCGTTGCTTAAGTATTGAATATTATTTTGTACTAACTTTATAATTATTCAATTTAAATCATTTATATTGATATTATTGAATAAACCTTTAAAATCATATGTTACTATTGTTTTACAATTATCTAATGTTTGTAGTTTTCTAATTAGACTAAAGCTATTATCAATTATACCACAAACAACAGAAGTTATTGTTTTATAGATTAACTAGCTGAAAACCTGCGCTTCGCTACGGAGTACATTCAAAGTCAATACAACGGTCAATGTATGCAATTAATGCCAAAAAAATAAATATATATATTTATAATAAATGCGACGATCAATGTATACAATTGATGCAATATATATATATATATATATATATATATATATATATATATATATATATATATATATATATATATATATATATATATATATATATATATATATATTCATAAAAAAATCGTAAGGGATAATTTTTTTTGATAATATCCAATCGTCTGCCGCATTAGAAAGAAAAGGAATTTTTTTTTGTCTATTTAGTTGTTGTGCACGCTACGATAAATTTATTTAAAGTACCAGAAGATGAAATCACATGATCGGCATTTAATAAATTAAATTCTAAAAACGAATCTTTAAAAATTCACCAGAAATCAGAAAATGGAGGAAAAGGTTCGAAAAAGATGTCATTTTAAAGGAATTTTTATGATCTTTTTCGTGATATAAATTTTATAACCCTAAAATTATTATTTTAAATGCAAACTTAAAGAAAGTTACAAAAACAGCTTAAAAATTTAATTTAAAAAAATCTAAGAAGAATTTTTGAAAAATCTTTCTTAGTGCACCCCTGCACCATAAGAAGAATCGCAATGCAAAATGTCAGCCCTTTATGTCCAGCGGTTTGGTTTGTGCGTTGTATGTCAGTGAGTCAGTTACGGAACTGTTTTATATATATAGATTTAAGGTAATCTATATATATAAAACAGTTCCGTAACTGACTCATTCACTGACTGACATACAACGCACAGACCAAACCGCTGGACCGAAAGGGCTGAAATTTTGCATGGCGATTCTTCTTATAGTGTAGGGGTGCATTAAGAAAGTTTTTTCAAAATTTCTGCTTAGATTTTTTAAAATTAAACTTTTAAGCTTTTTTTTTTACTTTTTTTACGTCTGAATTTAAAATAATACTTTGAGGGTTATAAAATTTGTATCACTAGAAAGATCCTAAAAATTCCTTTAAAATGAAATTTTTTTCGAATCTTTACCTCCATTTCCAGATTCTTGTGAATTTTTAAAGATTAATTTTTAGAATTTAATTTATTAAGTGCTGATCACGTGATTTCTCTTTCTCGGTACTTTAAATAAATTTATCGTCACGGGCATAACAACTAAATAGACAAAAAAATATATTTTTTTCCTTGCTAATGCGGCAGACGATTGGACATTATTTTGTCTATAAAAATATCCCTTACTATTTTTTTATAAATAAATAAATATATATATATTTCTACATCAATTGTATATATTGATAGTCGTATTTATTAGAAATATATATATATATATATATATATATATATATATATATATATATATATATATATATATATATATATATATATATATATATACTGGTTTACTCTTTCATCTTATTCTTATATATATATATATATATATATATATATATATATATATGTGTGTGTGTGTGTGTTTGTTTTGCATTAATTGCATACATTGACCGTTGTATTTAATTTGAATGTACTCCGTAGCGAAGCGCGGGTTTTCAGCTAATGTATATATATATATATATATATATATATATATACATATGCAGTCCTCACGCAGATGTTAGGACAAGCCCCAAGATGGACTGTCATTCAAAATGTGACTGTACCTCACACTGACTGTACCTCAGAAAAGCCATAACCCATCGCACGAGCACCAACTATCATATATCTCGTTGATATTCCCCTAAATCATGATTTCATATCACACTCATTCCAAAATCAGCATTTTAAGAATCCTAATATATCCGTCGCTTTATATAAGCTGTTTGCTGACGAAAGCATTTACGAGGAACATAATATTGCTATATGATGCTTAAGTGATAGTCTAAAACAATTTTTCTGGCACTTCTGTGTTTGTTACATGATATATTTGTTACGTTAGTATTTTTATTACAAAATAACATTAAGTTGACTTTTTTAAAATACGATATTTTTTTATTTCCAATGAGGAAAGAGTAAATAAAACCTCTTTTAAAAATATTTAATTTTTTGTTTTTAAATCGCATCGCATGCAGTGAAAATAATTAATATGTAGAAATCGATTTTTATCTTTTTTGTGTAAAACTACAATTTTAATATATAATGCAGAGGAATTTCAAAGTATTCATTATACATGAAGGATGCATAAACGTGAAAAACATTTTGTAATATCTAAAGATGAAATTTTTCCTCCTATCTGCAATCTATCATTTAGTAGGCGAAACCTCATAATTGCGAGCATAAAGTGCTTGGCATGTGAACAAAACATAAAGTTATGAATTGTCGGGGTGGAGCTTATCTATCATTTCAAGCACTTTCAAGTTTTGGTACAAAAATAAACTTGAAAAAAAAAAAGAAAGAAATGTTTGTATCCTTGAAGATCTGAGTCTGTGGCTTCATGCCACACGATGGTCTTCACAATAAAAAAGAAGAGGTGAAAGTGGGCCATGCACAAAATAGATACTGCAAACTTTGCGTGATGTAACACATTATGATATAATAGAGTAAAAATATATCCTATGTAATTTTAAAGCATGTGTTCAAAATGGCGACTGAGCGATAAAGACTTCTGCTTGGAAAAAGTGTACATCTAATGTATTCTGCAGTTTTCTCATGCACAGGATTTTTGATAAATATTATGTTTAGAATTTTCATTAAAAACAATGTATACTTTAAAAGAATTGCATAATAACTCTCTCTTGGCTTCAAAGTTGAATATCCTATTATTTCTTCAACGTTAAAAATTATGTTATTTTTTAAGAAAATTAGCTTTACGAGTTAAATTCTTAACTCGAAGAGAAAATATACATACTATTAGTATTCTACCTCTATAAAATAAAGCCTTTGCGTTTAATACTCAGTTAAATTAAAGGATTTTTGACTTTAACACGGTTGTGAAATTTTAGATTTCGATCCCACATTATATATACAGTATGCCCACTAAATTCCCTTCCCACCCTCTTAACTTCGGAACGGCTGCTGCTATATCCATAAAAGTGGTGTCTAGGTATAGTAAAGTAGCCATGCGCTACTGAATGAAACCACCTACCGCGCCACCCGGTGGAAAACTGCGGAATTAGCATTCCTATCTTGAAAACGGAACGAGATAGGGAAAAAAGTGATTTACAAAGTTGTAGAAAATCATCTATTTAGTATGAAAAGATACCTTGTAGACATTAATGAGAAGACTACAACGGTTAAAACACGCATTTGTTTTTTTTTTGTGATTTCCTACCCTATGACGTGACAAAAGGATCTGAGAAAGAAAAAAAAACAACTAATTTTAACAATATACCTTTATTTGAGATGTTCAAACTTCTCACCGTCTGCTGCAATACGCATTTGTATCCTCGTTTGAATCTCACGTTGCACACGTTGGAGCAAAGAGCGTGACACGTTGACACAAGCGTCCGTAATGCGTTGTTTAAGGTCCTGCAATGTTTGTGAAGGGGTCTCATACACCTGCTGTTTCAGGTATCCCCACAGGAAAAAGTCCAGTGGAGTCAGATCAGGCGAACGTGGAGCCCACTCTTCGAAACCGCCATACCCAATTATTTGGTCTCCGAATTCCTTGACGTGGTATGCTTCACTGGAGATCTCGGCTTTGGAATACTCAGCCATGACCACGAGCATCAACATACTACAACCCCAAGAAGATGTCTCTTTTATAGCTGTCTCAGGTGAACAGGCGTGACGTTTGTTACGTATTTGCATACTGCAAAAATTTCGAACACCAAGCGCAAGTCGCGTTGAGTTGATGCGACACTATTTTACACGATCTACGTATTGTCTACTCTGTTTATAAAGACAATCAGTACAAGGATGAAACCCTCGATGTTTGAACCGCTGTCATTTTGATCGGGGATCAAATGCGATATACCACTGTGCACATTGCGGTGTCGTGGTTGGCCCGAAAGATAATCATTTCTCCTTTCGTTCAAGTTTTCTGACGTCACAGTGTAGAATATCACGAAAAAACAAATGCGCATTTTAACCGTTCCATTCTTTGCATTAATGTCTACAAGGTATATTTTCGTACTAAATCGATGATTTTCTACAACTTTGTGAATCACTTTTTTCCCCTATCTCGTTCCGTTTTAAAGATAGGAATGCTAACTCCGAAGTTTTCCACCAGGTGCCGCGGTAGGTGGTTTCATTCATTAGCGCATGGCTACTTTACGATACCTAGACACCACTTTTATGAATATAGCAGCAGCCGTTCCGAAGTTAAGAGGGTTGGAAGGGACTTTAGTGGGCATACTGTATATACATACATATATATATATATATATATATATATATATATATATATATATATATATATATATATATATATACAGCGGAATCTCGATCTATCGTTTTTCAAGGGACCGATTGAAATGAACGATAAATGCGGGAAAACGATAGATGCGGAGACATAACAAAGCAATAAGATCGTTGGGACTGGATAAAATGAACGGTATATACGGAAAAACGATGGATCCGAAAACGATCGATCGAGATTCCACTCTCTCTCTCTCTCTCTATATATATATATATACGTACAAATATACAGACATACATGCATACATGCAAACATACATACATGCATTCATGCAAACATACATATATATATATATATATAATATATATATATATATATATATATATATATATATATATATATATATATATATATATATATATATATATATATATATATATATATATATATATATATATATATGTGTGTGTGTGTGTGTGTGTGTGTGAGTGGATGTCCAAAATCGGCTAAAATGAGTTATCAAACCAGAAATGTTTGAAAAATCAAGAACTACTGCAGCTAAATCCAATTCCCCTCCTAAATATTTTTATTCATCAGGGAAAATTTGGGATATGTAAAACAAACCACAAACATGTTAGTGTTAAAGGGGTTGTGTCCCAATCAAACACTCTTTACTCAGCAAAAATAAAATTGGAAAAATTTACTCTAAAGACAAAAATTAAAAATTAAACATAAAAAAACAGACTTTACAAAAGCCGTTTTTTTTAATCCCGTTTTTCTGAAATCTACAATTTTGGGCTTCACACTCTTTACGCTGCAAACACAGATATATATCCAGCACTTATGAAAGAAACTATACAGAAATCTATAGATATATTAATTTACTTAAAACACAATAATTTACTTTGATTTCAAGAAAATCCAATACGTTGACAGAAGTGATAAAAACAATATATTTTTCATATTAGTCGATAATTTTTTTTTTTTTACAATTTCAGTATTTTTTTACAATTTAAGTTTTTTTACAATTTAAGTGAAATGGCCCAATATTTATCAGTGTTTAAAAAATGTTTTTTTTTTTCATTGTTCCACTCAGTGGTTTTTATGAAATCTAAAAGCACTCAAGTTAAGTTTTTCTGTGTGTATTTTGCACGTGATATTTTTTTTATTCGTTTGAACGTTAAAAAAAAATCAAAACTTAAAAAGACATGTAAAAGATGATTTGATTTTTTCCTAAATATGACATCTCGAACTAATTATAGAAGAAATGAAATTTGCTCCAAATAAAAATTAAATATTGAAAAAAAATTTTGTTTTTATTTTATTTCATTTTTTTGCGTAGACTGGAACATTTAATTTTTTCGTGATGAAATCAAAAAATAATTGACGTTTAGAAGAGTATTAACTTTTCGAATGCTACATTTTTGTTCATAAGAACACGCATTGTGAGAAATTACAAATTGAAAAAAAAATTATTTTCGGTATATTTAAAAAAGGAACGTTTTCCAACCATTCCGAATTTTCTTAGGAACGTAATTTGTATCAATCTTATTTTATAAGAAATTCACAAGAGAAAAACTTATTTTTTTTTCTTCTAAACGTAGCTAATCTTATATTTACGGTTTTTTTTCGTGCGTGGTACATAGAAACTGATTAATTGCAATGTGTCAATGCATTTTTATAAAGATCCAATTATAAAATATTTTTAAAAATAATTCCTAATGAGTATATATATATATATATATATATATATATATATATATATATATATATATATATATATATATATATATATATATATATATATATATATATATATAAAAACACAAAACACTTTCAAATTTCTAAATTTCCTTTAGCATGGACTAATTACGTTTTTCGCTTTCGTTTTAAGAACAAAGGAATTTATTTCGGCATATCCTATACGACCCTTGTATATATTTAGATAATCCACTTAGTTACCCTTAGTTAGATAATCCCCTGTATATAAGTGCTCAGACCCAGCCATCCGAACTGAAAGCGAATCGCTGCACGTTTGCATAATCACATGACGAACCGTCTATGAAGTTATATATAGGCCTTGTTACGACTCCAAACTCCGTCAGTAACTGTTGTCACTATAAAAATGGATTTTGGGTTTACTCTCCTTACGGGAGGGAAATACTGTATGTGTATGTCACGTGTCAAAACGAAAGTAACTTGTTGTCGCGTTGGAGAGCCGATTTGCGAGGCTCTTAGAACCATGTGACGGCTCGACGTAGTCGAGTGGGAAAATCTGGGCGGCATAAATGAAAAGCCGTAAATAATTATTGTAAGAATACTGTAATTGTGCTGTGATTGTGAATTGTTAATAAATGTACAGTGTTTCGTAAAGGATACGGAGTCGGATACGTTTAATTTATGGTACTGGCCTGTTGCCAAGTTGATGTGCGTTTTCTACCTTCTGTAATTGCCCCGTGAAGACGTTTCTTCGTCTTATTATTATGTGACATGTCCCGGTCGTTAATTCGTCTTCCTTCTCGGGGTTGATCCGTCATGTTACAGAAAGAGTCGGCAGAGCTGCCGACTCTTTCTGTAACATGTCGTAACATGTCGGCAGAGCTGCCGAAAAAGATAACAGAACTGTGTTTGGTGCGCGAGAAGATCCCCATGAATTTCCGAGTATATGGAGGAATTGGGTCATCCCCGGGCCAACGCTCTTTTCGAAAACAAAGTTTGGGAGCAGCGTACAAGGTTAATCTGTGGTCTGGCCGCCTCGGACATCTAACGCCTCAGTTACACACATGCGCTGATGTTTGCCGTTTCCAGATGCTACAGAAAAATGCTACAGTTTGTCTTCGGAGGAAATGCATTCGGAGGAATCCAGCATGACTTGCCCCGCTTAGGAGAACTGAACTCTGCTGATCAGCCGTTTTCCCCCTGCGAATGCCGTCTGAAGAAACATATCCTGTTGTGCCTGACAACGGCGTGCGTTATCCGAGCAACAAACGTGGACAGAGAAATTTCCCAGCGAAGTGGTCGACGGACATCTTTCGCGTCATCCGATACAACCAGCGTGGATAGTAGTGCTTGTGAAAACAGTGGTGTTGCGATTGTGAGTTTGACAGAAGTTTTCTTAGTTGGAATATTTAGTTTGTGCCTGACATCAATTGTACAGCTGTGTTTTCGCATCGGGAAAACTTTTTCTACGAAATGCTCCTGCAAATATTACAAACTTTATTTCGGAAAAGACATTTTTCACCGTACAGGTCTAACTCGGCAGAGGAGTACACAGAGATGCAGGATTTTAAGAAGAGAAGATAACAATTTGTATGAGTTGGGAAAATTAAATGGGTGACATATATATATATATATATATATATATAATCGTATATAACATTTTAGTGGCTTCAGTAGAAATGAAGAAAAAATCTGGGGATAATAAGCAGCGGCCTAAAATTCACATTTTGAAATTCAGAAGGATTTAATGTGCAGTACGGGAAGATTACGCGGGGAATTAATCTTACTAGTCGTACAAAATAATCTTACTAAAATCATTACTAACAAAATATATCTTACCTTCGTTTTTACTTCACCTTCCAGAATATGATGGACGTTCAAACGCCGAGAGGCTTTCGTGCAATCCTTCCATGATTTATATGATACGGAACTGCAAGGTGGTGTTAGTTTTGTTTGCAAGAGGTACAGATCCTTCAGGCGCGTGTTTCCCAACAACACCACAGTGTCATCATTTATATGTTGCGGAGATATAGTTAGAGACTGAAGATTCACAAAAACAACGGGATGCAACATGGCGAAAGGTTCTTTTGAGCAATTCACTATTCGAAGTGTTCTTAAAGTCTCACAACAGTTATATGCAACGTCATCCAGTAGATATTCTGCTTCTTCCTGTACAATGAACAGACTAGATGTTACTTCCATTAAGAAATAATTAAAAAAACATGCATATATAAAACCTGGCATTCAATACAGTCAGCGCCGTAACTAAGAATGGGGTAGCTAAGCCGTAACTAAGAACATCGGGGCCCACTTGGAAGGGGACCCCAAAATGCTGTGTTTGTTTTATTATTTTCCCAAAAGTAATTAATTAAAATGCCTGTAAGACGCGCCAAATCTGGAAACCCGTGTCAAGGTTAGAGTAGGGCAACCCTACTTCAGAGGGGAGCGCTTTGTTCTTCGGCAGTTGGAGTTGAACTGCAGAGGAGAACAGATCGGCCAACAGGGTTTAGCTGACAAATATGGCTCTGTATGTCAAATCAATCTTTTTTAATTACTTTTTATCTACTGCGTGTGATGTGTCCCTTAAAAAAAGATATAATGAAAATTTGAGACAAAAACAGGGAAGGTTTTTTTTTGTGTGTGTCGTCTCTATTTCTCGCATAAAAGAACTTCAGTGAAAGCCGTTATAAGATCCAAATACAAATTCTTGTCCAGAGCTCACGAATGGCTAGTTACGGTACTGAATACAGTCATATGCATTCTAAATATGACCATGAGAAATAGGATATGAGATATATGATATGATAGATATACTAAACCACCTGGTGGGGTTTAGTATATATATATATATATATATATATATATATATATATATATATATATATATATATATATATATATATATATATATATGTCGGACGTTGGTGCATCACGCCAGATCCTATTAACACATTATTCCTAGAATCATTTCTCACTTGGCAGTCGACGATGGTCCGGTGGCGAGACAATGTAGAATCCAAACTCAAATACAGTGACTACAACTCCATTATCATTTACTAACATATTTATTAAATCTCTTAACGAATCTCAGCTCCATCAAACATTAATTAAGAACCCCACCCAAATTAAATATGTGCGCCTACGGCACACGTCCTTTCCATTCCCTAGTTATCGACGGCTCTGAAGATTTTCATTGTTTCAACTTTAAAAACCAACGCTTAGTGACGCTCATTACTTATTCATTTCGTCATAATGTACACGCTTTTTAGCTAATCTAAACAATTCCTTTCTTTTCGACGCTCAAACCACAGACGCGCCAAGATTATATAATGAAAAGGGGAATTTCAATTTAGAAGCTGTGGTTGTTCAGTAATCGAATCAAGTCTAACCCATTAATTCTATTTTCACTGCAAAATCTGATGCCGCTTATTTGAACTCCCAGACTTTTAAATTGTTAATCCTATATTTTACTAACTAAAATCCAGTTTTAAGGCCGCGTGATCGCCCCCCCCCCCATATTTTTAGCCTCACACACACACACACACACACACACACACACACACACATATATATATATATTACTTATTCCCCTTGACCGACATTAACATCAGATCAAGTCCCGAAGGCTATGGGCTTTGAAGGTGCAGCTCCTGTTTTGAATTAGCACCACAAGGGTCGGAGTCCAACTTGGCTAAATGACGGGTCCAGAAATTTTGAACCGAGTCAAGTGACGAGACGAGAACACTTGACCCCGCACCTTCACAGGTAAATGTGAGAACTTGGAGGACATCGTAGCCATGCCCTATTTTACGTGCTCCGGTAGCTTTGCAGCGACGTGCATCGAACACCGGACGTTGTGATCACTGGCCCGCTGCTCATGCCAACTGGGCTTCCGCACCCATATATATATATATATATATATATATATATATATATATATATATATATATATATATATATATATAAATATATATATATATATATATATATATATATATATATATATATATATATATATATATATTATATATATATATTGAAACATACTTTTGTACGGAAAGATAACGGTTAACTATTTACAATGTTAGCTATTTAGTATTTAGTGTAATTTCTATGTAGTATTTCTGAAAAATGCTACACATTTAATTAAAATTCGCGAGCTAATCCTCTCCGTAATTCTTGTTTCTAGCAGAGTTCTGTAGTATGAAGAATGTTAAAAAAAATATATCTTTAGTGGGATTTTGTGTCTCGCAAACCTTAAAAATTTTTTTAAAATCTTCAAGTATCTTTTCAACGTGGTATTTTTTTAGACGAAAACAAGTTTGCAGTTGGTAATGCAATATTAAGTAAATTCTATTATAATATTGCTCCGACTTTACAATTGTGTATTGCGTCGTTAAGGGGCACTTGAGTAACACATGATTTTATGTTTTATGATAGTCAGTATTGGTGTCTGGGAATTTCGGTAATTAAAACTGGCTAAAAATTTTACGTTTCTGTATTTCTCGCTTTACAATATCTTGTTATGATAAAACAAATTCATAATATCAGGTCTGAGTGTAATTCACAAAATGTAAGGTTTACAAAATGTAGTTGTTTAAGATATCCAACTATGTGCGGAGGAGTTTCTTTTAGAAAAACTGTAGTTGCACTGTCTTATTTTTCGAAGGAATATAGCACCAAAATAAGAAAACGATTAAAAAAATAGCCTACAAATATGCAACTCTTTTACAAAATTGAGGCATTTTAGACGAAATTGAGCAAATTTTTAAATAAACGACTCTAGCTCTACCAAAAAAAATTGCTTATTATTAATTTCTTATCATATATACGTAAGGTGATTGAAATGAACAGGAAGCTAATCGATATATTGAAATCTAGAAGAAATACAGGCGATTATATGCAATCAAATGGAAAATTTCATTCATTTCACGAGTTTTTTTTTTATAAATAAAACTATAAATGAACAAATAGTATAACTAGAGCCAAATATGTCTTTTATTACTGCCGTTTATTAATCTGCCGTATATTTGAAAAATTACCTGAAAATTTTCATAGACATATCATGTTATCACGATAGTAGTTTACATTTTTGAAGAAGAGCGATTTTTTTTCAGAAAACACAGTTATTAAAGATTTTACTTGTATTGGAATGAATAACTTTGGCTCTTCTTTAAAACTTCAGAGGGAGCGGACGTGTACAGAGTGCAACATTTTCGTAATTTTGAATGGTTTGGTTTTATAAGTAAAGTTTGAATGTTCTAAGCAGTTTCTACGTATAGCTACACCCTTTCTATAGCAAGCTTGATTGTCTGACCCTTGTATTCCTCTCCATTCATTGTTAGTCGTGATTTAGCCGTGGTAAACCAGGGAATATACTAGATTACAATACGACAAAAGTAGGAGTTGATGTAGCAGATCAAATGTGCTGATATTACACGCAGTGGCACCGGAAAGGGGGGGCAAGAGAGGGCACTTTCCCCCCCCTAGAAAATTGAATTTTTTGTTTCTACCTAGCTAGCGCTCGTAAAATATTAGAGTTTTCATTTAAAATCATAAAGCCTAACAAAACTGAATACTAAATTGCAACCTCACGCTCGTTAACGCAAGCACGATAAACGTCATTCCATATACGCAGGAGCGATTAATCGCCATTTCAGGTACGCAAGCGTGTTTAAACGCCAATTCCAGACGTTTGCTTTTGCGATTCAAAAGCAAACCTACACGATGTTTTTTCATCGCGAAAGGGAATCTTGAATCCGATGCATTTGAAACGCGTACACGTTGACGTGTGATAGGACATAATATAACATAAAATAGCATAAAATAACATAAAAGTTTATTTTTTATAACCGTATATATGTATTTTTAATAATAAAGGTGTAAAAGTTTTAATCTATTTTACTTTGCCCCCCTCTATATTTGACTCTTCCGGCGCCACTGATTACACGGTATCCTGCATATCACGAAAATGGACAATCTCATTGTTTTCCTTTAGGTTTTGGGACATAATAGGATTTGATTCGCAAGTTGTCCTTAGGTGCATTAAACCAGACAGTTTTGAAATAAGACGATTGTATTTGCATTATTCAGCCTTTAATTATAAATATATCTCAATGTTGTCAACATTTTATATGTTGTCATAAAACGAAGAATTATTATATTCCATTTGAAAAAAAAAAAGTTTATTACGAAAGGGATAATCAAGGTTGGAAGAGACGTTTCACTCTGTGCAACGCGCGCCTGCTGGTGTTCCAAAAGATTGTGTGCCCGCTGAAGGGGTTAAATCGGTCTCATTTCATTTCGAATGATCGCAAAATATAAAAGTAGATTTAGAACCAGAAATTTACATTCTATAAAAAACAGGAACAAACAAATTTCAAAATTTTCATCAAAATCATCGTTTTAGAAGCAGTTGGATACCTAAAAAAAAAAAAAAAAAAAACATTTAACCTCTTTCAAATTACGTCATCCGAGGCCTAAATCTTTTGTCTTTCGCGTTTTGGAGAATAGTGACGTCCTTATTGTTTTGCTACAAGCAGGGATTTTTTTCGCACGTGCCAAGCTCCATTCAGTCGATGGATGAGCTGGCGTTCTTGCGTAAGCAACTTCCCCAAGGTTAAACCTGTGGAAGGGAAGGATACACAGTGCAAACACACAGTTTTAATGTTGTGCTAAAAGTTTCACATCTCAGCAGTCTGTGTTGTAGAATATGTTTTCTAAGTTCAAGATAACATTTTTGATTACCAGGCTGTTTTATTAAAAGCTTAGGGTGATTGGTGCTCGCTGAGTAGTCGGTAAAAATGAAATTATGTTTTGGGTATATTGGAAAAATGGAAGTATAAGAGCGATCTATTTAAAAAAAAAATACCTAACCGGTGGTCTGAGAAGTCAGCGTGGACAGGGCCAGGTGATGGCCGAATGGCGAATGTTTAGAGATCTGGCATTCGGTTCAGATCCTGTGGGTTCGAATCCCACTTTTGAAATGGATGTTTGTAGCCGTTCGGAATCGGCTTTATACTGTAGGTCGCGGTCTAATTAGCCCTCATGTAGCGAAAAGTTAATCGTAGCGCCCCAAATCAAACCAAACCGCGAGGTCAGGAGTAATAAATACGAATAATTCCATCTTTTCAAAATGTCCGCAAATTTAAAGTTTATTTTTTTTAACTGACAACAACAAAAATTGTTGTTCCCTATTTTTTATTCAAATTCTAAAAATTCCTGTACACGTATTCCTCGTCTTACAACCACTCGACTTACGACCGAAATTTTTATTATTATTTTATTTTTTACTTATTTTTTTTCAAATATATTGTTCCTTGAATGTACAGTACATACCTATATATATTACATAACTATTAAAAACTACATTGGATAACTTTGTTAAAAGGAACTTGCAACGTATCTTCTGTCTCAAATTCTGAACCAATGGATTGTACTAACAAAATAAGTAGTGATGTCGAAGAACAATTTATGACTTCTAAATAAAGTGCAATGTATTTTAAATTACGCATGTCTGTATTTATGAAAGTAAATACTATGTGTATATACATATACAAAAAAAAGTTTGAAACTCGACTTACGACCAAATCAACTTACGACCACTGGCGTATCCAGGATTTAGTCTTGGAGGGGGCCGAGTTCAACGGATAAAAATATTTATAATGCAAATTCAATATTCAATTTTTATTTCTTTGGGAGGAGGGGGCAGGGTCCCTTGGCCCTCCTCCTGGGTGTGCAACTGCTTACGACCAATGCCTCGGTTTATATCTCAGTCGTAAATCGAGGAATACCTGTATTTCATCCGTTCTCTGATTTTTTACGTACGAATTTTTTTCTGCTTAGGAAAATTCTAATACAATACCTGTGACATGGACTCGCAACGTCACAGCCATTTCGCAGAATCACGGAAATTTTACGGATAGTAAAGCAATTGCAAGCAAAAAAATCTCATTAATTTTTAAGTTTTCGTAGGCTTTTATCTTTGCTAGTAAGTTTTCTCTCACATTAAATTTGTTATTCATTCTTATTAAGTTTATTTGTAACATTTTAAAAATTGTTTATCACAAATAGTTTGTTTATTCAGGAAATAAAACCTATTTTTGCCTCTAAAAGGTTGGTTAGAGGGTCCCCGACGAAACTTTTTGTTGACAAGTAGTCCTTGGTGAAGAAACGTTTAAGAACCTCTAATTTGAAGGTACAAAAGAGGAATACGTGAAATAGGTAAACCCGCTACCTAGAAACGTTACACATTGAAACATGAAGTTAATTTTAACTGACACGGAATTTCGTTTTTAACCCTTAAACCGGCCCATATGTCATTATGACCAGCAGCAGTGGAACTAAGTGGTGGGGCAGGAGTAGGGAGAGGCGTGAACGCTTGGCTGGCTTTGACATCCTCAGTCAGTTCCTGGACGTCAGAGAGAGCGAAATCAGGGTTTCACAAGTGCTCACCGTTTTCTAGTAAGCTATTTTGAAAAAGTATGGTGGTCAAAATGACCGGTAGGATGGTTATTGCCCCTGAGCTCGACGCTTCGGACGAGGAGTATGATTCATATGCTGAGTTAAAAGAAGCTACAATTTTTGAGGGAAACGATAATTCAGATGGTGATGATGAAAACCTTGTAGACGATCAACCTTCCCCTTGTCCGTGAACCCACTCCAGGTTGCAACTCAACGGTTACTTCGGAGAACGCGTCATTTGATGAAGAAAGTGTAGAGCCAACTAGGCGTAGGTTCACTAGAAGACGAGCAAACATTATTAGTTCGGACAAGAATGAATGCTCTAAAAGTGATGAAGAGGCTGCTGCAACTTTTCATGGTAAAAAGAACTGTTTTATGTGGAATTTGAGACTTTCAGCGCAAAGTGTTTCTTGGAAAATACTTCGAGTAAAATTGAGTAAACTGGAGGACCCTGCTTTTCTTGGAAGAGGAAATTTGGTGGCTATTCTTATCAAATGAAATGATAACTAAAGTTGTCCATCACACAAAGCAGAAGCTTGCTAGTACTCGTGCCAGAATTGAAGAACATGACAGTTACCACTATAAGGACACAATAAATGATGAAATCAATGTTTTGATAGGGATTACTGTGTTCTGTACGATTTTTAAATCCTCCCGTGAAGCCTTGACAGCACTCTTCTCTACCTCAATCACTGGGAGGCCGATATTTCGTGCAATTATGTCTGAGAAACGTTGTGCGATTCTTTTTAGAGATCTAGAATTTGATGTAGATACTAGATTAAAATAAATTTAATAAATTTAATAACTAAGTGTAGATGATTTTTTCGGACTCCTACCCTTGTGGTGGTAACTTAAAACCAGAGCCGTATCACTCAGTCCTGTATCCTATAATGGCCTTGATCTGATGTTGCTGTTGGTCAAAGGGCATAAGAGACAACAACAACAACAACAGATAATTTTTTCCGTCACTAATCATCCCTAATATAAATCAAACAACCCTGTGCACAATATCAACATGCAGTTCCATCGTCATCACGCAAAAATAACAGTTTTTAGGCTTGGAGTTACCAAGGTTTTAGGCTTGGAGGTTAATTTGACCGATAGTCCTCAACGTGGCACCAAATTCATGGGTCGGTTTGAGGGTTAAGGTAGAGTAAAGATTGAAAATATAATAAATTGGGAATTATGTTTTACAGTTGTCTAAAATGTCTAATTAAAATACTTGAATAATTATTAAACGCAAAATAGATAGACTTTATGTTCAATAAATTATGAAACATAAAACGTTTTTCCTCTAAAAATATTAGTTTTGCTTGAAACTGAATAATATAACCAGGGATTTACTATTTGCATATCTATTTGCCGAAATATTTCATAGAAAAGTGTTTACTACAAAATAATAGGGAATATTTTACTTATGGAGTCTAAATCTACAATTTTACTACAAGCATAATAAGAAATTAATGCAAAAAATGTCGAATTTTATGTAAAAGAAATGTAGATATGTTTAATAGAAGCAATATTAAGCGATTTCATTTTGACTACTGAACACTTTCTTTCACATATTTTTTTTTCTTTAAACATTTTCATTTGAAATCATACCTATTCATATAATTATTTTCTTAAAATAACTATTTCTTAATTTTGCATAGTATTGCCAAATCCAGTAAAATAAATTGCTGAGTTTCATTCTCTATTTCAGAGAAAAATAAGTGTTAAAGAAAACTTACTTTTTCCAGAAGCAAATCTTGCAGGGACAAATGTTTTAGACCAGCTAAATCATCCATCAGCCTCTTCAGAGCCATCAGCAATTTTCCACCAGTTCCAAAAATCTTATTTTCTGACCCATGGGGATTTTCTTCTGCAAATTCGCAACTGAATGTGAAATCCAGTGTTCTTATGAGGTTCAACTGTTCATAGTTCTCACAAAAGTAGGAAAGAATAGTCATGAATTCATAGAGGTTGTAGAAATTTTCCATGGGTGTTATTATAATCCTTCGAAAACCCCTCGCTACTTTATTAAGACATAACTGTGTTCTGTAGTGGTCTAAAACGTATTGGTCACCCATGTAGTAATTAAATTTCCTTCTTGTCAATGTTTTATCTTCTAATATGAATGTATTCCATACTCTTTTTGAATAAAATATTCGGTTCCAGTTTCGGCATACCTGTTAGATGAAAATGGATAAGTCATGTAAATAAACTTTATATATATATATATATATATATATATATATATATATATATATATATATATATATATATATATACACTAAAAATAATCTTAATATCTTCATAGTAGTTATGCTATAGATTGTAGAACCAAACTTAAACAAACCGGATTTTCTATTCAATAAATAGACCATATTTTTAATCCTAGAATATAGTAGTACAGTCTACAGACAGATTAAAAGATCCGATTATTTTTATAGTCTTATTTAGAAAAAGTTGAACGATTATAGAATGAAAATAATGATAAATTAACTATTTTATTGCCAATTGTAAATTGTGATTTAATTATTCTCAAACAATTCCGTAAAGAACCATCTAAAGAGAAATTTTCTTCTACACACCTGAAAAAGCATATCTAGGTATATTTCAGCATTGTCAGGAATAATTCTTGATTATACTTGTCTAAGTTAGCTGGAGATAAACGTCCATGTCTTTAGTTTTTGTCCGACTTTTTTTACTAGACACTCGTTTGGTTGACTTCCTATGATTTTAGTTGAAACTTGCCTAATTCTCTCGTCAACACTATTTGAAATAGGCGACTTTTCTACTGAAGTGCACAAAACAACCTATTGTCGCCAAATTGTTGAACCATGTGCACATCAAACGCCTTTTAGGAGAACCTTTGGCGTATTTAAGTAACTAGTTCTAGTTCTGGGTGTTTTTCATACTCCAAGCAATTGAGTTGTTTGTTTCATTCCCTCAAATAAAAACACAAAAAATACGCACTCTCTACAGCATAAAAGAACATAAAATATTTTAAAACAAATAATGTATGATGCCAAATAGTACAGCCATTTGAAAAAAAATGGGGTTTGTAACCCAAATTTGATGACGTTCTGTCCATTACAACAGTGATCCCCAACACCCGGGCCGCGAACCGGTACCGGTCCGTGGATCAAATGGTACCGGGCCGCCTAAGTAACATTAAATTATTTCCATTTTATTTACTGTGGTGTATTTCTCTCGGGTTAGTACGATTTTGTCGGGTTTGTGCTAATTTATACTTTTGTAACAGAAGAAATCATGTAACTATTTTAAATTATTTTATTGTTTATTAAACATTTCAAAATTATGAATTTAAATTGCAGTCATAGCCCTCCTCAGCGGGCCGCGGTAAAATTATCAAACATTGACCGGTCCGCGGCGATTAAAAGGTTGGGGAGCACTGCATTACAACATTCAGTTAAATAAGCAGGTTCTCTCTTCTTGAATAACAACTCTATTTCTAAACTGTTATCCCTCCCTTTCAATATACCATTTAATGTTATTATTACTGTTGAAAACTGCTTCTCCATACTAACTACTACGAGTTTAATCTAATATCAGTGTGTTTTTTAAAATGTAAAAAATATTAAACATCGTCCAAAATCACTGAACTTGATCGAATAAAACACCCCAAAAGCGATATGATAATTACTGGCAACTAACACGAGTTACTTTAAAGTTATTTTAATACTTAAGTAATTACTTTCAAAGACAATTTAAGCTAGTAAATATTATAATACTCTTCAAACAAAAATCGAAGAACCGTGTAAATAGAGAACAACCGTGAAATTTTATGTAACACGAGTAAAACATTATACTTTTTTCACTTCGAAGCGAAATCAATATTACAGTTTTCCCAAAATATTTTAAAATTGTTAAATTATACGGCAGTAATAGCGTTTGAAAAATTGACTGAATTCACAAATACATAACATTTCGTTTTACAAATTTTGAAGCCCTTTCTATTAAAGCTACCACTTTAAAATATTAATGATACATATCATCTTATTTTTTTAACCAAAATATGAAACACGTTCCTCGAAAACTTTGCTTTCGTGAAACGAGTGTTAGCTTAAGAAGTTCTTAAAACCATTAAATTGTTATTAATGAAATATATGTTCTTCTAATTCAATTTCCAGTAAGATTAATTCGGTATTTTTAGAATTTTTCAACTACACATTTCTGTGTATACACTTAAGTCAACATTTTCCTTAATAAGTGTTTCAAAGAAGAGAAATTTCTATCATGCGTGATATTTTCTTAAAACATAAGCAAATTTAAAAGCAATGCATGCAATTTTAATAGCATTTGGGCACATCTAAGCATAGCGGATTTTAAAATGTCACACAACCACTCTAACAACATATTTTAGAAACTTCCTTCTGTTTAAACAATAAAAGTTGCACCAAGAGTTATCTTACTCATGATTTTTTTAATTAAGATATTTAAGCTTGGAAAATGATAAATCAACTAATTATAAATGCATTAAAAAGCCTTTAACTTATTTTAACAGTCATGTTACTACATTTTTTAGTTTTGTTTAAATAAAAAGGCATAGTAATAAAAGCAAAGTAATTTTTTTTTTGTTTCCAAAATATACACATTTTATGAATAATCGTTGAAATTTATTTCGTATTTAAGGTTACTTTTGTTCTGCGGAAAACTGTAAAATACACGATGAATATGCAGAGAATAATGTATATTAATAGTGAGGAATTAGTTAGGTATTTACATGCACATGAGATTAAAAGCTTTTGAATCCTCTATGGGAAGGAGTGGACATTAAGTCGATCACGATCGACCGGTGGACCACCAAGACATTTTGGGGTGACCGCCTGTACTAAGACCTAAGACGCGCATACTAAAAGGAACATATTTATGGAACACCGACGCCATAGACACCGACAAAGAGTAAGTTTTTTTATTGTAATTATGTAGGTAAATACATATTCCGAATTTATTATTAATTTGTAATAAATATTGTAGACCTTTTTTTTAAGCTCACCACACCTACGCCACTGGGTGGACCGCAACACCTTGAAAAAATTAGAAGTAGCCCGTACCCTGCAAAAGTCTGCTTATCCCTGCTCTATGGGAATTGAGAAGAAATGTTTCTTTTGAATCATTTGTATATTCCCGAAGCTGTTCATTGAAACTGTTGATATGGAAACGGAATATAAAAATAATTTAGCTAATAAATCACATTAAAAACTTGAAAAGTAAACTTTTAAAACCAAAGTTTACATGGCAAGAACTATTACTTTAATTCTATTATTTATTAATTCTAGTCATCGAAGTTTAAAAATGAATTCTATATATTTCTTGATAGAATTTAAAGAATTCTGTATATGCATTTTCTTAATGCCTTGCAAGCAAAATTGTGAACATTTAAGCGACTTTAGAGTAATTTAAGCTTAGAACAATTGTATATTTATTGTTTACCTTTAATTATAAACTCACTAGGATTGTCGACAACTTTGTGAAAAGAAATCTACTATGTAAGTACGATTTACATCAACACTTCTTAAAATAACCTGTTTTCGTCTATAAGATATAATAAATAGTTAGCTGATTTACCTTGCTTTTTTAAACATTAAGTTTCTTTCAAGGGAAATCACGTGTGTGGTTCAAGTGACGTGTCTGCTTTAGTTTTTAACCATTGGGATGATAAAAAACTAGTAATATTTCAAAATTTATATACTATTTTGTAGTTTATTTCGAAATATACTACCTGCATTTATTAAAGGAAAGAAAAAATCCATAACATTAGGGAAAAATACCTCATAGCTTAAGATGATGTTTTCATAACTAAATAATCTATTATTTACGCAATATGTAAACATTGCAAAACAAGTATCAGATTGACTGTCTTTTAAAATTATTGAAGCAATTCCTTATTTTAATAATAAGCTGTATTATGGTGTGTGCTACATGTATGCATACTTAGTACACAATTATTATTATTATATGTAATACCTATTTGATTTAGTAACGGATTTTGCTTAGTATTGTTTAAAAATGAGATGCTTATTAATGCAATTTTTTCATGTTAGGTATATGGGGTCATATGAGATGACTCTATTGTTACTAAAGTGTGTGTAAAATTTTTTATTAGTAATATGAACCAACATTAAAATTCTTTAAAAATTCTGCAAAAGATGCAAAAAAGAAATTAAGTATTGCAGCGTAAGTAGAATAATTAAAGATACTGGATATCTGCAAAATGAAAAGCTACGCAGTTTAATTTTCTTCTTGTATAAATTGTTTGATTTTATTCTTTTTTCAACATATTAATGGTGGACCTTAGAAAGCGATTTTTTAAAATTTTACCCCAGATATATGAAATTTTTCATATATATATATATATATATATATATATATATATATATTCATTAAAGTATAACTATATTAAACACCCTATAAAATTTTTTGAATATTTAAAAAAAATTATATTTAAAAAAAATGAAATTAAAATTTGTTTTTTTATAGGCTCCTTGCTATTCAATATTTGACTTCCCCCTTAATTTGGCATTTGTATTGCTTATAATTACATTTTGAAGAAAGTTAGGTATTACTTTGTACTTTCGTTGAATAGTTCACTTTTAAGAAATATTTTTATGCTTGTACTCTGAACTTTTTGAAAAAAATTGTACTTTTCTCCACTTAAGTTAAACTTTGGAAATCTGAATGATGTCGACAACGTAAAATGGATACATATCTTTGTTTTTATGTATTATAACAGTCTTCATTTTAAATTTTATAAAATATCGTCAAAATTTATGACGCAAGGTTTCATTCCAAAGACTTGCAAATCTAGAAATTACTTATTTTGAGAAAAAGCCATTTAAAAGTGCTTTTTCATCTACCTTCAATACTTAATTTTCTAAAGCAACTACGTATTTTAAATGTATTTTATTCCAATATTTACATATTTTTCAGGTATTAGTACATTAAAAATAATTCTAATTTTTTTTTCGATGTTTGGTAATTTGAAGTCCCCCATCCCCTTAAACGGTAAATATTTGATATGAGAGTCTCTATCAGATAAAGCACTACATTATTTTTTATACATGTAATTTGTTTTCATTAAGTATCTAAGTATTTTCATTGTACTTAAGAATACAATAGAGATGAAGAAACAATAAACGGAGAAAATTTTCACTATTAAATTAATTTTGTTTATTCATACTACATCATCTATCTAGTGTCTCGTACAGTTTTGTAAACGTGGGAAACTCTACTTTCTTCTACTTCATGTGTCGTTTGTTATCTGGATAAATTATTGTAGTAAGATAGCGCCATATGTCTGCTAACAGCCGTAGATGTCGTATAAGGTTTTATTATAGCATAGAAGTAGTACGTGTTCTCTTTCTCTCTAGAATAAATAGATACCGAGTGATTGATCGAGCTTGATCACAACTAGTAAAGTATATTTATCTGGGTAACTTCAGATAAATTATATATATTTTTTTCTGTTAATGATCACTAGAGAGATAACCTTCATTTGTAAAAAATATATGCACTAATTTAGCGAAAAATTAGGAAGCAATATTAATGTTGTAAATATGCTAAAAATTGTCTCAAAGTTACTTTATGTGTTAGATAGTATCCATTGCATTAATGCGTTCATTTATTTATTTTTGATATATATTGCTTATACGTAGTTATTTATACCATAATTATTTTAAGGTCACTTCTGACAGCATTATTGTAATCATAAATATATATCCTCAGAAATCGAGAAATTAGTTTTCTACATACAGCTTGTTAGCTCCAGAATGTCAACCTTTTTTATATTAATGTGAAAGAGTTAGTAAAAAAAATCACACTTTTTCAAGAAAATGGGCTACTGGATTCGCTCACCCCAATGTGAAACTATGGAGAAAATTTCTCTTCTATTTACAACTACATAAATGCATATAATCAAATAAAAATGGTATTTTCAGATAGCCGGAACTTTTCTGCACATTGCAACAGGATACATTTTATAAGTTTCGTCCACCAAAAGAATTTATGAGCTTTTCAAACACCTTATATCAGAATTTTCCCCCCGAATAATTTAAATTTTAAAACATAATTTGCATTTAAAAAAATGAAAAATGCCCTAAGATGTAAATTTTTTTTCTGCATTACGGAGTACAATTTAAAAATATATATATATCTTTAAATCCAAGTCGGGAATCCTTGGAAATTTTTCCTCCATAGGTTAATATTGAGGTGAGCAAAAACAATGGGGATAGTACACAATAGTCTTAACACGTTAAAAACTATTGCTAGGCTCATGAGATTATTTATGAGATTGGGCTTAAAAGGTGATAAAGACAAAGAAGGTAAAAACATGTAGTTATAAAAAAGTGAGAAAAAGTGTAATATATAAAAGATGACCAAAAAGGTAATATTTATAAGATGATAAAAACAGTAACATACAGGGTGTCTATAAAAGAACTCCGGGGTTTTGAGGCAAAATATTTTAATAAAATAAAAAACATACATACATGTTTTATACATGACTGAAAAGCTTACATTTTCAAGTTTTTTTTAACACTTAGTAAAGTTCTATATGAGCCCCGTTAGTGGCACGGCAGACGTCTAAACGGTATTCTACCTCTTCCCATGTCCTGGCGAGCATGTCTGGGGGGACGGTTGCCACACAATTGACTATTCGTTCCCTGAGATGTTGAACATCACGAATTTTCTCTGCATACACAAGATTCTTGATATGCCCCCAGAAGAAAAAATCCGGCGACTTTTGCTTCAAAACACTTCCTGTTTCCTTAAATGCACTGAACCATTGACGAATGGTTTTGTCAGAAGGCGGGTTAACACCATAGTTACGTCGAAAGTTTCTTTGTACGGTAACTACAGACTTCGTTTCTATGAGCCAAATAACACATTGAGCCTTTTGTTGCGGAGTCGCCATCATTTCAAATTTCGCGACGTCATTTCAAGGTCAACGCCCTGCAGCGCCGCTAACAGTTGATACAAACATTCCCAATTGGTATGAGTAAAACTTTTTGAGCTACTCTTTTCAGAGAAATCGACTAAATTTTGCTATATTTTATAGTTAGTGAGATATGAATTTTTAAAACCCCGGAGTTCTTTTATAGACACCCTGTATAAAGGGTGATAAAAACAGTGATATATTACCAGTGATAAAAAAGACAAATAAATATGGTAAAAAAACGCAGAATGGTAGTAATATTATATATATATTTATTTATACACACACACAAGGGGTGTTCAAATGAAAAGGTACGAAAAGACACTGAAGGTATAATTGAAGTCTTTATTCAAAAGTAATCACCAGAGGCCTGAGCACAACTATCCTACTGTTTCACGATCTAAGGATTCCCTGTTACCAGCATTTCTGTGGCTGTGGCATGAGCCAGTCCTCCTCTGTGTCTTTCAGTTTGTAGTCCGAAATGAAGCAATTCCCTTTGAGATGTTTTTTAGCAGACCAAACCGATGGAAGTCGCAGGGCGACATGTCCGGGCTGTAGGGTGGATGCCCAAGCTGCTCCCACTTGAACTTGACCAGTACACTTTGTGTGACCCTGGAGACGTGTGGACGAGCTTTATTGTGGTGCAGAATCACTCCCGAGAGAGCAGGGCGTTTGCTCTTGATGGACATGCGTAGTCTACGGAGTGTTTCACAGTACACGTCACTGTTAATGGTTTTTCCGTGCTCGAGGATTTCGATGAGTGTCGGACCTCGGACGCCGAAAAAGACGGTAAGCATCACCTAGCCTACTGAGGTCGAATTTTGCAACGTGAACGCCATGATGTTCTGACACGCACCGCCACGTCAATTGGACGGAACACACAACTGCCTGCTATTTTCCTGCGTCATGTGCGAGCGCCCGTGCATGCGTATAACCACGCCGGACTCTACATTCGCATCCCTAGATGTCTCACTACGTTATACCAAAGTGACATATTCAAATTTCCACTAGTTCGGTTGTTACGCCGTTTCGTACCTTTTCATTTGAACACCCTTGTGTGTGTGTATATATATATATATATATATATATATATATATATATATATATATATATATATATATATATATATACATATACATATACATATATATATGTATATATATATATATATATATGTATATATATGTATATATATATATATATATATATATGTATATATATATATATATATATATATGTATATATATATATATATATATGTATATATATATATATATATATATATATATATATATATATATATATATATATATATATATATATATATATATATGTATATATATATTTGTTAGACGAATAAAGGGAAAAATGAATTTTTATATCTGACAAAGGAATTAGGTAAAAAGAAGTATCAAGGAAATAAATGTAAAATATGTAACTTGAACTAAACTTTTAGCATTTTTAAGAAGTTATTTAAAAATTACCTTTATTTCACAATATCAAGGCTGTCACAGCGAGTCATCCAGGTAAAAAAAGCCGTATAACTGTTTACATGACGCATATATGTATGTAGTCACCTTATGCTACACTAGTTATTTAAAGACGTTGTATATGTAAGCGCGCTCCATTTCTAAAAGCCGCTATAAATTTCTGGAGATGATTCCAGGAAATATTTGTGTTTATACATGAAATGGAAGCTCAGCCAAGTTCTTTTCAAGTTATAGCGAAGATTTTCAAGTTGAGATCCCTGTTTGCACCTCATTTAAACAAGGCGCAAAAATTAAAGATTTTGAGATAATCTTGATGATATTCTAGACAGTGATACCTTGAGGTATCATTCATATAATATTTATAAAATACTAGCTGAATACCCGTGCTTCGCTACGGAGTGCATTCAAATTAAATACAACGGTCAATGTATACAATAAATGCCTAAAAAAAGGAAAAAAAAATATTTATAATAAAATCGTAACGGATATTTTTTAGACAAAATATTGTAGAAGAAAATGTTGAATTTAAATCTAATAGAACATACTAAATAATATAGTGCAGTTTGGGGAACCTTTTTTTTTTTTTTTACTGTATTTTAATATTTTTATGTATAATGTCCAGCAATCGTCTGCCGCATTAGCAAAGAAAAAAATCGTCAATTTATTTCATTGTTATGCACGTGACGCAAAATCAGTTTAAAGTATCACAAAAAGAAAAGAAACCACGTGATCAGCATTTAATAAATTAAAGTCTAAAAATTAATCTTTAAAAATTCACCAAGCGTCAGAAAATGGAGCCAAAGATTCGAAAAAGATTTCATTTTAAAGGAAGTATTATGATTTTTTTCGTTATATAAATTTTATAAGCCTCATAGTATTATTTTAAATGCAAACTTTAAATAATTTTAAAAAGAATGCTTAAAAATTTAATTTTAAAATATCTAAGAGGAATTTTTCAAAAATCTTTCTTAGTGCACCCCTACACTATAAGAAGAATCGCCATGCAAAATTTCAACCCTTTACGTCCCGCTGTTTGGTCTGTGCGTTATCTGTCAGTCAGTCAGTCCGTTACGGAACTGTATTATAGTATATAGATAACATTATATAGTATATCGATATAGTATATAGATATAGTATATAGTATATACATATAGTATAACAGTATGTAATATATAGATAATAAGTTATCTGCGTATATTTGGACAACATTTTTTTAAAAATGTACAGTACTGATTAAATGCATATGCTTTTCGTTTCAATGTGATTTAAAATCACGTAAATAAATATAATTTTTGGTAAAAATGTCATAAAATTTTAAAATATAGGGAATTTTTTTATACATTTTTCGTACAATTTAGTGCTAACTCGAGGGACCTACAGTCAATTCAACTAAATTTATCTTAATTGCCTTTATAATATATTCTACTCTGACACTTAACTGTGTTGTGAAAAAGTTTAGTGTAAAAGTTTTAACAATATTTCCAAAAATCACTGAAATATATGAAAAAGTGTAAAAACACATTTAAAAAACATTTTTTTATAAGTGAAAGTACCTGTAGATTTATTAAAGTGACACATATAGCTTAACTTTTAGGTGAAAACATAGTTTGTAATATGTAAAACACTGTTGCAGAATTTCCTTAAAATAAGTTGAACATTTTTTAAAACATTAGCTTTCTCATTTACAAAATAAACTGAAAAATTAGTTTTCGAAAAAATGCATTTAAAGATGCTAATTCCGGTTTTTTTAATACCGTTTCGGTTTATTAAATTGGCCATAAATTCTCATACAAGGGTTGTACGAATAATTATAAAGCAGTTTTTGATTCGAAAAATATTGGCCTTTGAGAAATAGAGCAATAAACAAATTTCGAAATTTTGCTCTAAAACATCCATTTCATAGTAGGCGGGTACAATAAATACTGTAGAGTATAAATTATTTTTTACACTTATAAAAACGTCTACAATAATTTAAAACATTATATGCATTAATTTTAATAAGGAAATAATAAGACGTTATTGCCTTAAAAATATTTTTCTATTTCACGTTTTATTTATGCATATTTAAGTCTGAAAGCTTTTGAATATTCGAATATTTTACCTTCTTTAAGAGGGTCTGGGACACATTTAAAATTTTTTTTTAAATTTATTGAGTTAAAATTTTGAATTTTTTGTGATGGTTAACCATATAATTTGTAAACAAAATCACTTCATAAAACTTCTCAAAATGTTTTTAAAAAAATTTTTAATTTTTAATTTTTAATAAAAGTGGGGTAATTTAAAATCGTTATAACTCGAAATATTATTTGTCGAATTTAAA
Source organism: Dolomedes plantarius (assembly GCA_907164885.2). NCBI lineage: Eukaryota > Metazoa > Arthropoda > Arachnida > Araneae > Dolomedidae > Dolomedes > Dolomedes plantarius. Next base: position 209,050,275 of record OU015490.1, on the reverse strand, counting down.
TTTTTTTCAATTAATTAAACAGAAATATATAAGTTTTAATTTTGTTTCACGATTTTTTAAAATATTAATTAAAAAAAAATTAAAATATTTAGATGAAATATTACTGAAAAAATATGCAACTTATTCTTTAAAAAATCATATTTTAAAAATTAAATATTTTTTTTCAAATTTGCTTAATTAAAATTAAAGTAAATTAGTTAAAAAAGACATGTTATAAGTTTCAACCATTTGTCTTTAACGGTTCTTGACTTACAACAATTTAAAGACGAGAAATAGGGAAAAAAACCATCATACAGAAAAACGCACTTAGAGGTTTAAACAATCATTGGCTACTATCAGAATGTCACCAAAAAAAATAATAATTTCTCCTGTTCTAATTAAGATAGAAACATTATTTAAACGTCATTTTAAGCGTAAAAGAACACAGCAATTTTTAATGCAAAATTTTTTTTTTCGAAAATTCGAACAATTTTGTGTCCTGGACCCCCCTTAAAAACATTTCCATTTAGCAGACGCCTTTCATTTTTAAATAAATGCATTTGTTGGACCGTTGCAACACAATGTCTTACTATTTGATTACTAAAATTTCAAAACAACAAAAGATGAAATTTTCTCTATAGTAAGATATATAACCAAAACAACACCTACCGTATTCAACACTTTCGCATAAAGCTTAAATGAATACTATACTGAGCTGCAGGTTGTTATTGGGTGAGGAGACATGGATAATTTAACTCTGCGGCCTCTGTAGTTATAATTTTAGAAATACGTTCTCAAAACCTGAAGCTTGTAATTATACAACCTGTTACCTGTTCTCCAACAATGCATATTTTTGTTTTATTTTCAACATTTTTACTATGAACAGACGGGAAGATTACAGAAGGGAAAAATGGAAAACCAATACAAAACACCTGTATGGGAATGAAAAGAAAAGATCGATCGCAAATTTGTAAAATACTGAAAGAATGTTGCTCGGCATCAACAAAGGATGGAAAAAAGACATCACGCGGCAGGGTAACATATTGTTTGTACAGAAAATTTATATATATATATATATATATACATATATATGTGTGTGTGTGTGTGTGTGTGTGTGTGTGTGTGTGTGTGTAGATTTCACTTTGTATGCAGTATTTTGCATAGAAATATTTGCTGAATATTGATATTTAAGTGTAGTCGTGAAATGAGAGACAAATACATGCGCACTCTGAGATGAGTGTAGTGTCCATCTAAGAGATTGTTAAGTTATAAAAACCTTTATATCATTAACACGTATAATTTAACAATATATTTATACAATTCTCTTTTAGGGGTGCAAGACGTAAATGGAATGTGAAATATTCCAATATGTTGTGTAATCTTATATTTTAATATCCTTCACTCTATATAATCACTTTAATAAATATATAACAGTTCGGTGTATTACTGCAGTATGGTCCACAAATGTAAACGGTTATATATGTATAAAGTTGTAGTATCAATAACATTAACAAAATTGTAGTGAAAGCGAATGCCACTGGATGGCGGTACTAGCGACGTTTGATTTGTAGATGACGTATGTGCGATTGCGTGTGGACAGATTGACAGGATTGGAATTAGTTTGAGCGAATAAAAAAATTATTTCAAAATTTCACCACTATAGGGCGTTTTTGATGAATTACTCATTTATGACTCTTTCTTTACTTAAAATTTCCCAAGCTTTTTATCCATAGATCACTCTAACACAATAACTCATACTCATTAAATTTTACAGTCTTTAAATTGATTTTCAAAGTCGATCGGAAGCTTGTTCGATAACTAATTTTCGAACAAAAGATTTGAAGGAACAAAGAAGAAACAAATATGAAAATTAACTTTAGTCGACTTAGAGCATAAGCTGTTATAAAACGTAGACACTCCCATGGAGAGTTTGTTTTCAGCGTGCTTGCTATTGCTTATCAGAATGTCATCGTTACGATTACCAGATCGAGCTTTGTTAGTAAAATTGTTTTAATAACACGATAATTCAGCACTAGTTGCTCTACGAAAATTCCGGAGTTTGAAGGGGATACGAAAAGGTCCATTGACTGTTAAAGGTATTCGATTTATTGTGGCCAAATTTGAAGAAACTGGTTCTTTTAACATTCGTTCAGGAAGAGGAGGGTAACATGCTTAAGCAGAAGCTGTAGAGAGGGTTGCGTTTCTGGTGGAGGAGGATAAAGCTTCCAATGAACAGTCTAGTACCAGTGTCCGTCGTGGGCAGAAGCATTTGATCTGCCCCGTTCAACTATCCAGAAGGTCATGCGGAATATCCTCCGGTATTATCCGTACAAGCGTCAATTTGTCCAGAGGTTGCTTACACATGATTTCGAGACTCGACAGCGGTTCTCACTACAGTTTCTTGCTCGCTTTGAGGTTGATGCAGAATGACCTTGGAATATTCTCTGGACAGACGAAGCACACTTTTATTTGGACGGCTCGGTAAATACTCACAACGGCCGAATTTAAAAGCCAGAGAATCAGTGTTTAATCTTAGATGTTCCGATGCAATCACCGAAAGTAACCGTGTGGTGTGGATTGTCTGCATTTTTTATACTCGGCTCGTATTTCTTTGAGAAATTAAGTCCTAGAGGTCCAGAAACATGCTCGGTCACCGGGGAGCGATATGCATCCTTGTTACTGAAAAAAATTTTTCCGGATCTGCAATACCGTCAGTGCCTTTTACGCACAATTTTTATGCAGTATGGAGCTCCTCCACACATTATCCTTCGTCTTAAGAACGCTCTCAAAAACCACTTTACAGAAGAAGATGTCATAAGCTGCCACTTTCCTAATGTGTAGCCTCCCCGATTCCCAGACCTCAACCCATGCGACTTTTGGCTTTGGGTGTATGTGAAACACCTAGTCAGTCTTGATAAACCAAGAACTATACCTGATCTGAATGACAGCATTTCATGACATGTTCTTAGCATTTCCCCGGACACACTGCGGTCAACTGTAGAACATGCTATTTTACGATTTCAAATGGTAGCTGAAAATGATGGCCGTCATATGGAACATGTCTTCTTGTAATACATTTTTTTAACTATAGCAAATGTTGGTTAAATGTGTAATCATCAAAAACGTCCTCTGGTGGTGAAATTTTGAACTAATTTTTTTATTCGGTCAAACAAATTCCCATCACTTCAATATGTGGTACACAAAATTTCATAACTTTCTGAACAATAGATTCGACTGTAGGCAAATTTAAAGTAGTAAAGTTTGATTATGGACACCCTGTATATATATATATATATATATATATATATATATATATATATATATATATATATATATATATATATATATATATATATATAGGTTGTCCCAATAAACCTTGACATATTTTTAAAAAATATATACAAAATAAAATATACAAGTTAGTAACTGGAAACAGATGTGTTCGTGTATATATTTCAGTTATTTCTGTGTCTAAAAAGTTGAACAGGTGGCGCTAGTTGTTCCATGAACGTCTACTCCAAAAGAGAAAGCAATATGTGTTGGCTAGTATTTCAAAACAGAAACTGTTACGCGAGTGTAACGACATTTGGAAATCTGAATCCAATCACTCGTTTGACTAACTAGATGCCTCTACAGAACGAAACATAATATAACCTGTGATAATTGGTACTATTCAATAGAAATTGGTCGCTAATTAAGGAGAAATGGTTTGACGATCATGGTTACGAATGAAATGCAATAAACCACTAATACCAACTGAATTTCTTGTTAGGATTACATGAGAAAGAATATTGCACCTATATCTGCATTCCAGGCAGATGTTTCAACAACACTGGAAATAATTAATTTCCTACCGAAGGGTTAAGAGGATGTGTATGTCTTGTTGTTACTCTATTAACTTCTGAAAGAACTCAAAATAAAATACTAAAATGGATCATGAACTTTGAAAAGATTCCCAGTTCGGGATTATTGAACATAACTTTGATATTACAAAAAAAATATCAAAATTCTGGGATTGTTCGTAAGAGATCGATATATAGCGATTCAATCGAAATGACCTCCACTTGTAACATTTTACATAAATTAATTTACATAATTACAGAATTACATATATATAACTATTTGCTTAAAATGATAAATGAATATTCAATTTTGACTATATTTTTAACTTTCAAGGGAAAACCCCGGATTTTGAGATATTTTTGAAAAAAAAATACCATAAACCCGTATAATCACAAAAAAAAAAACAGAATCCTTTCAAGATGTTTTCAAACAAAATACAGAATATGTTTTGAGAGAATTATTAAATATGTTTTCCTTACCTGAGAAGCGTAATAGCGCTCCCTTATTGTCAGCCTAGAAAATATATCCTCTAATAACAGATCTGGAAGAAAAGCCCATTTGGAATACTTGTGATTTTCATCCTTTTCATCTCTTTTAAGCCTAGTCTTCCGTCTGACTGAAGGTTGTTTACTCTCCCCGAAATCTAGTTCAATGGTTTCCTCCTTCGTGGGGGCGGAGTAAACCATAGGAGGAAGATTGCAAGACATTGTCAACCTGAAATAAAACATACATGATTCCGCTTCATAAAGTACCAGGCACTACTTCCTTTGTAAATATTATATTCTTGAAAATATGGATGTGCAATAAGTCTTTGTCTCTCTCTGTATATATATATATATATATATATATATATATATATATATATATATATATATATGTGTGTGTGTGTGTGTGTGTGTATATATATATATATATATATATATATATATATATATATATATATATATATATATATATATATATATATATATATATATATATATATATATATATATATATATATATATATATATATATATACCGGGTGGCCATAATTAAACTGACAGTGCTCACAGTGTTCTGTAGCGCGATCTATTTGCGAGAATGACGCCACATTTTGTATGGAGTTTAAACAAGACGGGGGACGAAGGATTCCGCGAAAAAATAAATTAGTTCCAAAAGTCATCGCTAGGGGAATATTGGGCGCTGTGTAATAGAAAATAGAGTGTTAAGAAGTGCAAATCAATACGGAAATTACCTTTTATTTTGCATTCAAATGAGGTTCAATGTGGCTGCCGTTGTTGTGGACCACATATTGCATTCTGTGCACAGTATGCACAACAGCAGAAGTAACATGTCTGCACAAATCTCCCGTACAGTCCGTGATATGTTATCCTTCAGCGTAGACAGGTCCTGGACCACTCATTGATAGACCTTGGACTTAAGGTAACCCCATAGCCAGAAGTCGCATGGGGTAAGATCAGGCGACCGAGGTGGTCATGCAGTTGGAAAATAGCGGCTAATGACTCTTTCTGTTGTGAATTTCTGTCGTAGCAGCTGTTGCACCCGTACAGCAACGTGTGGAGGGGCTCCATCTTGCATGAAAATGATTTCCCCCAGGCATTGTCTTTGCTGAAGTGCCGGAATGACAAAGCTGTTCAACATGTGGCGATATTTCTCTCCGGTAACAGAACAGGTTTCCGGTCCTGTCGGGGTAATGTTCTCATAGAAGAATGGACCTACGATAAATTCCGCTGTGAACCCACACCAAACAGTTACCTTTGGTGAATGTAAGGGAATTTCTGCGACTGCATGTGGTGATTTGTCATCCCAAATTCGGCAGTTCTGGGTATTCACAGTTCCATGCAGGTAAAAGTGGGCCTCGTCTCCCCATAAGATTTTCCACGGCCAAGCATCATCCACCTCCATTCTGGCAAGAAAGGTGAGAGCAAAAGTCAATCGCTTATCATGGTCGGGGTACAGTAACTCCTGTACACGGCTGATCTTGTACGGATAGAAGTTGATAATCTTTCGTAAGATTTTCCATACCGTACTGTAAGGCATATCCATATTCCGAGCTAATCCACGAGCGCTAGAGGTGGCAGCAATATTGTCTGGTCCTCTGTCGACAATCGCCGTGGCAACTGCTTCGATTGTATCCTGTGGTACAGGTTTTCGTCCTCTGCCTAACTGAACCTTCAGAGAACCTGTTTTCTCAAACGTCGCAACCATTGCTTTTAGCCCATTAACTGACACAGGACCGTTACCTTTACGCATTTTTTGTGCGTTCTAAAAGCACGAAGAGCGGCTGACGCGTTGCACTGGTTGAGGTAAAAGAATTTGACCAGTAACGCACGCTCGACTAAAGAAGGAGACATTGCACATAAACTTTCAATCCGATTGATTCGAAACGTAACACATTGACTTTTAAAACCCAAGCAGCTGGCACTGTGTCAATGTATGTAACGTGAAATTTGAATAAAGAACTTCTTCTTCTGCTCAGCGTACGTGATATTGCAGATCACGATACTTTATCGGTGTTTATGTAGATTTTACGCTTTTTTAAAAGTGTTGCCACATTGCACTTGAACTAAATAAGAAAACGTGCATAATAAAAGGTAATTTTATTCCGTATTAATTTGCATTTGTTAACACTCTATTTTCTATTACACAGCGCCAAATATTCCCCTAGCGGTGACTTGGAACTAATTTATTTTTTCGCGGAATCCTTCGTCCCCCGTCTTGTTTAATCTTCCTACAAAATGTGGCGTCATTCTCGCAAATAGATCGCGCTACAGAACACTGTGAGCACTGTCAGTTTAATTATGGCCACCCGGTATATATATATATATATATATATATATATATATATATATATATATATATATTTACAGGTGGTTATCAATATAATGGAAAAACTAAGAAACATCATGAAAACCTTTATCAATACGGCGCAGGATAACCTTTGTCACGTAAAACCACCTGATTGACCTTGGAATAGGATTATACAAGTCATGAATAGTGGTTAAGAATATATTATACCATTCTTCAGGAAAAAGTCATGAAAGTTCCTATACAGATGCTGTGGTGGATATCGATACCTGGCTCTATCCGCTTCTACAAATCACAATGGTTGGATGATATATAGTCGTTGGGATTGTACAGGGCAAGATAAGATATTTGACTTTCTTTTCATGTTCTTCAAAAAAATACTTGATAGATTTAGTTGTATGTATACGGGGATTATCATACCAGAGAACGCCATCTGCTGCAATAAATAATGTTTGTACCATAGGATGGACTAGTGAGCTAAAATTTCGACATAGTCCTTCAGATACAATCTTTTTTAGGGTTTCAATAGGGCCTGAAGAAAACCATCACATGCCATCCCAAACCCTGATAGATCTACCTCCATGAATGACAATTTAGATGACACAGCCAAGAATCCTACGCTTCAGTAGGTGTTTTCCAGACATACGCACGTCCTGTTGCGAGGAACAACGTGAACAATGATTCGTCGGACTAAATTATGTTTTTAGACATATTACTAGACCAGGATTTGTGCTCGTGGCACCATTGTGGACGATATTTTGTATTGACATCTATTACTAGTGGCTTGGGAATAGCTACTCTGCCGTAAATGCTTTGTTTGTGAAGTTTTCTTCTACCTCTAATGGTTGATACCGGAACATGCAGATGCAGATTGAGCTCTTCGGTCATTTTGATGGCATTTGTTTTCTTTCTTCATGTCACAATCCGCTTCAATACCTCCGACGTCTTTTTCATTCAGCTCTCCCTTTCGTCCACTATCCCGGTTGGCAAAGGATGTTTTTTCGTGCACTCGGTATGCTATTATGACTCTCGATACCATAGCTCAAAACACCCATTAGCATGGGGATTGCAGTAACAGATACTCAAATTTAAACGTGCTCCAATAATTTGCCCTTTTTGCAAGGTCCGCAAGGTTTGGCATTTTACGTTGTTCCCCCCAAAAGCGCGATGCCCTTAGCTTCATTACTGCTACCTGACAATACGATAATATATACACTATATTATATAAAAAATACCGGTCGCCAGACGTGTTTTTTAAGATATAGGAAGCACATTCATAAACACCACTAATATTGATAAGTGTTTCCATTATTGTGATAACCACCTGTGTGTATATATATATATATATATATATATATATATATATATCTTCTACGGTAGAACTTAGGATAATTGTTCCTTAGCCAAAATGCGCAGGGAAAGGCACAAAAGACTACAATCACGAGGTATACAAACTTAAAAACAGAAGGTTCAATTGACACAATAAAACACCGAAGTTTTAAATAGTTAAAAAGTTAAGACTTAAGCTAAAATTAAATCAGGATGCTGCAGATTGGGAGTCTTGCCTGCCAGTAACTGGGGTAAAAAATTCGTCCAGACAGGGCGGAGCAAGCAGGGAGGTGATCAGCCTTCGTCATCAGTTCACCACTGCTACCCAGGGGACACAGGGGACTGTCCAGAGTTCCAAATCGGTAATGATAAACGGGAAACCAATCTTTCGCCAATCTGAAAGCCGGAATCGCTCGATCTCTAGGGAATTCACGAAGTTCAAGCACACTCTTCTCGCCAAACTTTATGACTGATTTTTTTTTTTTTTTTTTTTTTTTTTTGCTTGATTTTGCGTACTTCTTTAATTTTAAAGTGGATAACGAACTGGAAATTCTCAGTAATTGCACAACGGGAGGATAGTATGATAAATTTGGCTCTCTTTGCAAACTCATCAGCTTTCTCGTTCCCCGTTTATACCACAGTGAGACGGGAGCCATTGACGCACAATTTCCTTATGATCCAACAATTGCCTCACAATGTAACTACAATCGACATCAGCTCTTAAAGTGGGCAAGCTATTTCATAAAACCTGGATGGCCGTTTGCGAATAAAAAAGAAACGCCACTTTTTCGTGTATATGTACTATGTTGAAAATTCTGTATGGCGGCCAGTCATGGTCCCGATAGAAATGTGGCCGTCGAAAAGTGGTTTCTTGCAACACATTGGCTATTTAAAGGGGTTGCAGTTTCCCTGACGTTTCGACACGTTTCAATGTGTGTATATATATATGTATATATATATATATATATATATATATATATATATATATATATATATATATATATATATATATATATATATACATACATATATATATGCGTGTTTGTCTACATATATTATAAAGAGAGAGGTACATACATAGACATACAGACATACTTAGACATACATAGACATACATAGATATGGAGATCAATTGTATAGGTTAGTACTAGAGATTAGTAACCAAGAAAAACATATCTCATCTACTCATATGTAAGCCCCTAAATGAGTAAATAAGACATAAGCAGTGAGTTTCCAAAGCGATATTACAAATTATATGTCTTTTTCTATACACTGTGCTACCCAAAATCATATAACGAAATAAAAAGGGACATCCACCAGCATTTTTTTCTACACGTGGAAAGATTGAAAGCGGGCTGAAACGCCTCGTTTTCAGCCCTCGAGAATAAAATATAGAAACAGTACATGGAGCCAGGTGCAGAAGAATAGCAAAGTAAGGGAACATTCGGAGATACTACAAAAAAAACAAAAAAAAAAAACAGAGCGTTGTGGAGTTTGTGGTGGTATAAAACAAACATATTTAGAATAGAAATTTGAAATGTAAAATGTAGAGAGAAACAGCGAAATATAAAATAGAAGATACTGCTAGGGTTTTAAGAATTTTGAATTAGGGTGAAAGGTCAAAAATAAAATAAAACATAATTTGTAGCTTTTTATTATTTAAGATTATTTAATTATCCTATTATATATATAACTTAGAGCTTAACTAATTTATCCCTCTATTTTTCAAAATAATTTATTATGTAAACATTAAGGATTATGTCGAAATTTCATTACATTTAAGTAATGAGTTAAATTTTTATCATGAGAAATAAAAATGCATTTGAATTCACTAATAAATATAACTGTCAATACAAGAAATTTAAACTATCCCTCTTATGTTTGTTATCTTACTCTATTATTTCCTGTTATGTGTTGAAATAATATAAAAAAACGCACACTTCCTACAGTTTACCATCCAGAAATATAAATATAATTAATCGCCATTAAAATAGATATGTAACACTGAATTCAAGCCATAGACATATAATCTGTTTCTGTAAAGTAACATAGCTTTCGAAGTAGTTAAAGCACAGTTCTTTTCAATGGTTAAAATGTCCTTTGGTAATAAGCCACCAAGACATTAAGCCTTTTCTACTATGCAAAAAGCGAAAACATATTAAATCCTGTTAAATGTCTCATAGATATCAATCCTTACATTTTAAGGACTTCAAAAACTTGTTAGAAGCTATTTTATACGTTAGCTATAAAGTTAATTTGTATATAAAAGCTTTTTAAAGCGCAACGAATGGACTTTTTACTGTCACACCATAAAAATGCATAAGTATAAAATTACATGGTAAAAATTTTTGTCTAATATAACTAAGATTCAAAAATAATGTAACATTACATGATATCTTCCATCCATCCTTCTGATTCAAAATTAGGTTCCATTTTATGGCTACTTTTTCACAAAATACCTTCAGCTGTAATCCTGAGAATAATAAATAAAATAATTGGGAAAATGAGGGTAATATTATCTAGAATTTAAGCGTAGAAAGATTTAGAATTTAACTGTGGCAAACAAATTTTAAACGACTACACTGAGATTCTCTTTTTATTGAAATTCTTTGTTATGTGTTTGAAAGCTCAATTATTTTGAAATGAAAATTTATAAAGTATTCCCCCGTCAAACACGTTACTTTATATTTTACAGTAAAATTAGTTTATCGATGAAAAAGACAGGTACATGATTATTACTGCTTCCAAATTTTCTTTTACATCCATATTTTTGTAAGAGTATGTGAAAAAAATTCTTTAGGTCAGCAATTCGCAACAAAAGATTTATAAAATATTCCCTGCATAAATCATGTTCTATTATATTTTACTGCTTTTTCCAAATTTTCTTTTACATCCAGACCCTAGAAAGAGTATGTTAATAACTTTTATTAAGAAGTACGTCTACAATTTACTATCGAAAATTAATAAATATTCCATTCATCAAACATGTTATTTTATATTTCACAATATAATTAGATAATTTCCGAAATACACAGGTAAATGCTTACTGTACTTCCAAATCTTCTTTTACATCCAGATCCTAGCAAGAGTGTGTGAATAGCCTTTATTAAGAAGTACGTCAAAATTCGCTATAGAAAATTTACAAAGTATTCCCTCCATAAAATATATTTCATTACATTTTAAAGAAAAAATAGCGTATTACTGAAAAAGACAGGTGCAT